>JADRCD010129052.1:9098-41650 GCA_019843815.1 Montemys delectorum | reverse complement strand
AAATTCTTAGGGAAATGGATGGATCTGGAGAGTATCATCCTGAGTGAGGTAACCCAATCACAAAAGATCACACATGGTATGCATTCTCTGATAAGTGGTTATTAGCCCAGAAGTCTGGAATATAGGAAGAATGACCCACAAACCACAAGAAACTTAAGAAGAAGGAAGACCAAAATGTGGACATTTCATTCCTTCTTAAAAAGGGGAACCAAACACACACAGAAAGAGTGGCAGAGATTAACTATGGAGCAGAGACTGAAGGATGGACAAGCATATAGCTATCTCCTGAGAGGCTCTTACAATACCTGACTAATACAGAGGTAGAGGCTCACAGCCATTCATTGAACTGAGTACACTGTCCCCAATGAAGGAGTTAGAGAAAGGTTCTATGGAGCTGAAGGGTTTGCAGCCCCTTAGGATGAACAACAATTACTAACTAGTACCCTCAGAGCTCCCAGGGACCCAACCACCAATCAAGGACTATACAGGGTGGGACTGAATGTTCTGGCAGCATGTGTATAGTAGAGGACTGCAAATTTGATCATCAGTAGGAGGAAAGGACCTCGGCCTTGTGAAGGTTCTGTGCCCCAGTGTAGGGGAATGCCAGGGCCAATAAGTGGGAGAGGGTGGGGTGGCAGGCATGGGGGGAGGGGGGAAGCAAAAGAAATTTGTTCTTGTTGTTTTTGTTTGTTTGTTTGTTTGTTTTTTGGAGGGGAACCTGGGAAAGGGAAAATTTACATGTAAATAAAGAAATTATCAAAAATAAAATTAAAAAAAATAAAAAAAAAAAGATTTATTTTCACATCTCGCAAATATTTGAAAATCAGGTCCATCATTTAGGGAAATTTTCATGTAAGTATTGCTACAAACATTGAAGAAATAAAGACTGATCTGCCTATTTCCAGCCTTATTATTTCCAGCCCTCTCTTTACACTACAACTGTAGTCCCCTTATAGTGGGAGACTGTGCATAGAGCAGACTCTTGGTCAAATCTCTTAATAAGTCAGTACATCTCTCATTCATGAGGTTCAACATCCTTCATGGCTTTGCCTGTCTTTAACTCTAACACCATCTTTGATTATACCACTTACCGTCCAAGAACCCAGTCTATCTAAATGGGAACAATGATACGCCATTTCTCTCTGTTACCTCTGAGGATTTACAAATGCAGACAAGTCTACTTACAAATTGTTTTTCCCTGATTTCTCTTTGAATGACTCAGACTTTTTATGGATCCTGTCTTCTGCCAGTACAGAAAGGATCTCTTGACCTTCAAGACTACACTGATTTTCCCATAGTCCTCATACTTCCTATCAAGGAATCAATCAGTTCAAATATCATGGCCTAGTTTCTTTTTCACTTTTTGTTCTCACCAGTAAGTAAATATCTTCAGAATTAGAACTGAATCTAGTACATCACTATAGTTTAAGCATCTAGTACATAAACTGCAAAATACTTGATTTGTTAAACATGAACATGGCACTGTGAATAAGAACTTTTCTTAACATTGTTCTAACCCTGGTGGTGATTATAGGCCCCACTCTAAAGAATCTTGCAATGCTGATAAACTGACTACATTTTTTAAACTTCATTAATAAATGAAATAAAATCATCAGAATTGGATACAGTGCTATATTAGCAGATCATAGTTACTATAGCGATGGATCAGAAAAGGGCATCATGGACTGCATTTCTAGTGATAAGGAATAACAAAGGGGTATGATTTGGTCTAGAGTCTAGACTAGTGATTCTTAACCTTCCAAAGGGGTCACAACCCACAAGTTGAGAACCATTGGTCTAGACTATAAAAGATTTGGCTAATGAAAATGAAATTAGATACAGGACAGAATTTAGCGATCCAGGAAAGGCAAAGCCCAGGTGGAAACACTTATATGCAAGAGACAATAGCTAGTTCACTAAGGGTGGAAGGAAGGAAAGGAAGAGTTCAATGACAAAGTCAGCCAATCTCATAACCACGGAACACTCACCATGTGCCAGGCACTACCTGACCTCAACACTGGAAATGTGGCAAACTATGAATCTCAGATTCTGCCCTCATGTAGTTTAACTTCAATTGAATTAATAAATATGACATAATTAAATACAGGTTCACACAGAAATAGATTTGAATATAAGATTTTCTGATACATAATACATAATATAAGCATTCTTTCCTAAAATCTAAAACTCTTGAATTTAGAAATATTCATGATCTCAAAGTGTTTTAAGGGACAGACAACCTAAAGTATTGTTATAAGCAGTACACTGTTGGGGATGAAATAAGATCATAGAAATATGAGAGGAACTGGTATCATACCAGATAGGGTAGTCAAGTGGGCCTCAAAATAGAGATGGAGTTTAAGCATCATTAACCACAAAGGTAAAACAGTAGCCAAGCAAATAAGAAATGAAAGAGAGCCAGGCGGTGGTGGCGCACACCTTTAATCCCAAAGGCAGGGAGGATTTCTGAGTTCAAGGCCAGCCTGGTCTACAGAGTGAGTTCCAGGACAGCCAGGGCTATACAGAGAAACCCTGTCTCAAAAAACCAAAAAGAAAGAAAGAAAGAAAGAAAGAAAGAAAGAAAGAAAGAAAGAGAGAGAGAGAGAGAGAGAGAGAGAGAGAGAGAGAGAGAGAGAGAGAGAGGAAGGAAGGAAGGAAGGAAGGAAGGAAGGAAGGAAGGAAGGAAGAAGAGAAAAGAAAAGAAGAGAAAAGAAAAGAGTTGAAAGAGAGTTTCAGTCAGCAATGAAGGAAGGTAGGAAAATTCTGTAGACAGGCATGACCAAGGCAAGCAACAATAGCCAGAGGCAGTCAAATTATACAGAACTCTAAGCCATTTCAAAAGTAGAAACTGGACATGATTCAGCCTGCAACCATTCCAAATGCTGTGCTGAAAAGGAAGTAAAGTAAAACCACTACTATGCCTAGAAACAAAACTGTCCCCAAAGCTCACGTGGTAAAGTCTTGGTCCCCAGTTGCTGGTGCTATTGAGAAGAGATTATTTCATGAGACCATTAACTCCATCAATGGACTGATCCACTGAAGATGCAGGAAGGGCAAAAGGAGATTTAGGGGATGATGCCCAGTGGGAGAAACCAGGCCACTGGGACATGCTTTTAAAAGGTCCATCTTGTCCCTATGCATTTCTCATTTTTTTTCTTTTATTCTTCCTCTCCCTCCCCTTTTTTTCTTCCTCCTCTGATTCCTCTTTGTTCTCTACTTTCTGTTCCTGGACGCCATGAAGTGAGCAGCTTGGCCTCACCACATACTTTCTGTATGTGATGCTTGAACTCAACACAGCTTAAAAGCAATGAAATTAGCTGACCATGGACAGAAAACCGAAATGTAAAGTTCCTCCACTGAGTTGCTCTTCTTAGGTATTTTACTAAAGACAAAAAAAGCTGACTTAGACAAGTATTGTTTTAGTTAGGCTTTTATTACTGGGAAGAGACACCATGACCAAGGCAACTCTTTTAGGACAACATTTAGTTGGGGCTGGCTTACAGATTCAGAGGTTCAGTCCATTATCATCAAGGGGGGAGCATGGCAGCATCCAGACAGGCATGATGCAGGAGGAGCTGAGTTCTATACATCTTCATCTGAAGACTGCTAGCAGAAGACTGGCTTCTATGCAGCTAGGAGTAGAGTCTTAAAGCGCATGTCCACTGTGACACATCTAGTCCAACAAGATCACATCTACTCCAACAAGGCCACACCTCCAAATAGTGCCACTCCTTGGGCTAAGCATATACAAACCATCACATTTAGGATCATAGAGACATATTAAGAAGACTTTTATAACCGTATGAAAGGATAGTAACTCAGACAAGAGTCGTAGGAGGTGGTGAAAAAAGTCAGATTCTGGATAGCTTTTAAAATGTTTGCTAAACCACGAGACTTCCTTTTTTTTTAATTGGTTTAAATTTTATTGCACTATGATCAGAAAAGATACATGATTTCAATTTATCTGAATTTGTTAACATTTAAAAACATATTTTAAGTAAATAGAATTAAATCACATTCTTGTTTCCCTTTGGTACCTCAACTCCTCCCAGAGACCCCCCTTCAATACCTACACTATCTTTTTTGTCATATTCTTTAAAATTTATAAAATATTATAACAATAAAAATGAGTATTATAAAAGTTGTTGATATAAAACAACAATCAATTTAATAGTCTTACGTAGATGCTTGTCTACAGAGATACTGAAAATACATGTTTTTCTCACTATAAATTTTAAATAACTCCAAACATATTAACTGTATATTTTAAAATAATACATCACTACTAGTATTTTTTAAATGAACATAAATATATAAAGTCTGGGGCTGGTGAGATGGCTTAGCAGGTAAGAGCACTAACTACTCTTCCAGAGGTTCTGAGTTCAAATCCCAGCAACCACATGGTGGCTCACAACCATCTGTAATGGGATCTGATGCCCTCTTCTGGAATCTCTGAAGACAACTATGGTGTATTCACATAAAACAAATAAATAAATTAAAATATATATATATATATATATATACATATATATAGTCTTTTTGTTTGTTTGTTTTATATTTAGTAGAGCTTAAAATCTTGGCTCTTACTGCAGTACAAGCCCAAAATAAGAACAATTTTTAAACATTGGATGTCACTGCAATAAGGCTGTACTTCAATGACCCTCACATCACCAAAAGATTTTACCTCCATTGTAGCTAAGCTGAGAGTTGACAGTTCTGCTGTGTCAAGGAATGAATTGTAGGCATGAATTTTAGATACAAATTTCCTGCTATGGTCAAAGCTATTTGACTTTAGTGATTGTGATCATTCTCAGCCCACAGAGAACAGGTTACATTCATTTAAGAAATGGTGTGTGTATTAAGATGGTCTATCCATAAAGTCATTCACCAACTCTTTCAATGAACACTGGTTCTTCTTGGAGGGTGGCACAGACATTAGGTGAGGGTAAGAGTCTGGTTCATTGGCTATGATGATTTTGAAAATCATTCATCTCAGAGAAAGAGTAACTTATACAGTCCTCTTCTTCAGACTTGATACAATATTTACAAACATCAAGCAAAGCATTCAGTCACTTTCTTTGTTGTTCTCTTACAAGCCACCTCCCAAGATAATTGTCTATGTTTCCTTTGGCTGAATAAACTTTTGAAATATGTAAGCTGTTCTGGAAACCATACTATAGTGTAAAAACATCAAATAAACAATCCTGCTAATAGAGAGGCTGAGATAGGAAAAGCTTGATTTCAAGACCATTATGTGGAACCCAGCAAGACACTGTCAGGTACAAACAAGTAGAAAATGTATATGGATTGTACAATATTAGACCTATTTCTCCAATTACCAAATTAGAAAGACCACTGGATAACAGCCAACAAATTTCTAATTCCTCATATTTTTGGATTTCAATCAACTGGAATATGTTGGTAATATTAATTTTCATATTAAGAAAAAGTAATTGTTACTTCCTGTTATTTCTGTTGTTAGAGATGGGATTATGTTTGTGTGGGTTTGTTGAAAGTTTCGTTTTTTGCTTCTTCTAGGGTGTAGTTTTGTTCCTTGTGTTGGTGTTTTCCATCTGTTATCCTTTGTAGGGCTGGATTTGTGGAAAGGTATTCTGTAAATTTTGTTTTGTCATGGAATATCTTGGTTTCTCCATCTATGGTAATTGAGAGTTTTGCTGGATATAGTAGTCTGGGATGGCATTTGTGTTCTCTTAGGGTCTGTATGACATCTGCTCAGGATCTTCTAGCTTTCATAGTCGCTGGTGAGAAGTCTGGTGTAATTCTGATAGGCCTGCCTTTATATGATACTTGATCTTTTTCCCTTACTGCTTTTAAAATTCTTTCTTTGTTTAGTGCATTTGATGTTTTTATTATTATGTGGTGGGAAGAATTTCTTTTCTGGTCCAGTCTATTTGGAATTCTATAGGCTTCTTGTATGTTCATGAGTATCTCTTTCTTTAGGTTAGGGAAGTTTTCTTCTATAATTTTGATGAAGATATTTACTGGCTCTTTAAGTTGGGAGTCTTCACTCTCTTCTATACCTATTATCCTTAGGTTTGGTCTTCTCATTGTATACTTGATTTCCTGGATGTTTTGGGTTAGGAGCTTTTTGCTTTTTGCATTTTCTTTGACTGTTGTGTCAATGTTTTCTATGATGTCTTCTGCCCCTGAGATTCTCTCTTCTATCTCTTGTATCCTGCTGGTGATGTTTGCATCTATGACTCCTGATTTCTTTCCTAGGTTTTGTACCTTAAGGGTTGTCTCTCATTCTGATTTCTTTATTGCTTCTATTTCCATTTTTAGATTCTGGATGGTTTTGTTCATTTCCTTCACTTGTTTGATTATGTTTTCCTGTAGTTCTTTAAGGGATTTTTGTGTTTCCTCTTGAAGGGCTTCTAGCTGTTTACCTGTGTTCTCCTGTATTTCTTTGAGGGAGTTATTTATGTCTTTCTTAAAGTCCTGTATCATCACCATGAGAAGTGAATTTATATCTGAATCTTGCTTTTCTGGTGTGATGGTGTGTCCAGGACTTGCTATGGTGGGAGAATTGGGTTCTGATGATGCTAAGTAACCTTGGTTTGTGTTGCTTATTTTCTTACACTTGCCCTGCACTATCTGGTTATTTCTAGTGCTACCTGCCCTTGTTAAATCTGACTGGAGCCTATCCTTCCTGTGATCCTGGTTGTGTCAGAACTCCTCAGAGTCAAGCTCTTTCTGTGATCCTATGATTCTGGGATCCTATAATCCTGGGCCTGTTAGAGTGCCTGGGAATGTAGCTTCCTCTAGGTGTTGTGGGAGTGGCTGCAAAATTTGAGCCCAAGGTCTGCTCAGAGCACCAGTCCATTCAGACTTGAAGGAACCCATGCCACTGGGCTAGCAGAGTTCCTGTGTACCTGGGTCTCCCTGGTCCCAGTTACTCCTGGTGTTGTGACAGATGTTGTGTCCTTCTTACCTCTGATCCTCTGATCCTGGGCTTTTTAGAGTGCCTGGGAGTAGAACTTCCTCTGGGTGTTGTATGGAATTTGCACTCAAGATCTGCTCAGGGCATCTGCCCAGACAGACTGGAAGGAATCCGTGTCACTGGGCCAGCATAGTTCCTGTGTGCCTGGGTCCCACTGGTCCCAGTTACTCCTGGTGTTTGAGATTTCTTAACAAAATGGGCAAAAAGTGAGAAAAGAGTGCCTGGTGACTGCAGAATTTAGGGCTTGGCCACTGGAAAGATGGAGGTCCCACTGTGTGAAACAGGGAAGAATAAATGAAGATTTTTTGGGGAGGAGGTGATAAAAAGTAGGCTTGCTTATGTTGATTTGATAAATTCCTCTAGACTTCCAAGAGGTAAAATTTGGAGGGGGGGTGCTGGAGAGATGGCTCAGTGATTACAAGCACTGGCTGATCCTCAAGAGGACATGAGTCCAGTTCCTTGGTTCATGGATCATAATCTTCTGTGGCTCCAGTATGAAGGAATGTGTCTCCCTCTTCTGACCTCTGAGGGTAATGGGAAAGCATGTAGCAGACAAAAAGTAATCATACATGTAAAATTAAAATATTATTTTAAAAAAATTAAAAGTGGCAAGATGGAGTTAGTCTAGAGTTCATAAACTAAATCAAGCCTGGGAATAAATTTGAGAATTACTATCAAAATGGAAAAGAAATTTAAATCCATGTGACCTGAATATACTAAGGAAATAAGCTTGGACACAGAAGAGATTATTATTGAAGACTGCATACTTCTGCAGAAGGACAAAGATGATGTGGGAAAATGCCCAGGAAGGTCCTTATATGTCCATAGATTTAATCACTATACCTGTAACAAGCTCTCTCAAATTATATAAAATGCAACATAGCATGAATGCCTCCAGTAAGCCCAGCACACATGCGGGTTAAGAGGGTACCTTTGAAAGTGCATACATATTTCCTGATCTTTAAGACATTAGCTGGGAATGGAAATAAGAATTCACATGAGTGCCCCAGCTCTCCAGCACCTAATGCATTTCTGGCAGGATCCAAATCAACAGGAAAAGCATGACATTCAGAACTAATTCTTGTTCCCACAGAGCAGGAATAAATGTAATAAATCCTTTCCATTTCTATTCTAATAAGCATCAATTATGGCAACAATGGTATTTGATGCCATAGTTAGGCAGCCTTTAAAAGCTACCAGGCCTGTTCCAAGTGTTAGATGCTTGTTAACTCATTAATTTCCACAAATATATGAAGTAAGTAACAAATGAGTTAAGGATTTTTATCTAGTTCATAGATTTATACTATGCCTGGATTTAAATTGCAGCATTTTGATGCCAGATTCTACATGTTTTATCATTGTGAGACCTTCTTGAAATACAGAGTTGTTGTTTGTTGTGAATTTGCTGTAATAAGTTCTAAAGATGAATCTACTTGTTTAGGGCAATAACATAACTAGCTAAAAACTTACAGAATAACTAGGATTAGTGAGAGGATACAGACTCAAGTTCATACTCACCCTCTCTCTAACTGTGTGTCTGTCTCTGAACAAATGATTTATGGACTTGGAACCTGATTCTTCCTGTGTAGAATAGTACTCATTTCAACCTAGCTATGACGGATTGTGTTGCTCTACATCAAAACTGTCTTCTGACAGCTTGTTTTGTTTCATAGCAAACAAGAAGAGTAACTCTCTGAAAAAAAAAATGTTTTACACTGTCCCTACTCTACAGAGTGACAATGTGGTGGTTTGAGTAAGAATGGCCACCATAGTTTCACACTTGAAGTTTGGTCACCAGGAAGTGGCACTAGGATGTGTGGCCTTGTTGAGGGACATTTGTCCCTGGGGGTGGGTTTTGAGGTTTCAAATGCTCAAGCCATGTCCAGTGTCTCTAGCTCTCGTCTGGCTACTTGCCAATACAGACATAGAACTCACAGCTCCTGTCCCAACAGCAAGTCTGTCTATATGCCAGCTACGATAATAATGGGCTAAACCTCTGAACTGCAAGGCAGCTCCCTATTAAATATTTTTCTTCATAAGAGTTACTATAATCATAGTGTCTTCTCACAACAATAAAAACCCTGCCTACCCCAGAGGTTGGTACCAGAGTGTCGAGTGTTGCTGTCCGGGCATAACTATGCTTTTGTTCAGAGGAATGTGGACTTTGAGACTTGGGATAAGGAAAGCAGTTGAATGATTTAAGCAGTTTAATGAGCCATACTAGTAGGATGGAAGACAGTGGTGCTGATGGTGATTTAAACTGTGTGGACCCATCCAAAGGAGAATAATATTAGACCTAGAGACCATTCTTGTGATATTTTGGCAAAGAATGCTGCTTATTTCTGCCCTTGTCAAAAAAATCTACCTGAGGCTAAATTGAAGAGTTATGGATTAGCAGTTTTGACAGAGTACATTTCTAGAAAACCTAGTATTGGCTGTGTTCTTTTGTTATTAGTGGCTATGCTTATGTAGACATGGATCTACAATGACAATGAGCAATCTAAATATGGAAAAATACAAAATATGTAGTTTTAAAGGAAAAGAAGCACCAGGAAGTGTAGTGGAAGTCCCGTGCTCCAGGAGATAAAAATGCTAAAGAAAACCCTGATGATGGATGGAATAAAGAGAATGGTAATCTCAGGGCAAGACTCATTCAGCTAAGCTTCCAACTTATGAAAAAGAATTAAAGAAAAGTATAGGATTGGGTGTGGTGGCTCACACCTTTAATTCTAACACTTAGGAGGTAGAGGCAGGTGGACTTCAAAGTTCAAGGTAAGCCTGGTCTGCAGACTGAGTTTCAGGACATCTTTGCTTAGGCAATGAAAGAAACCATCAAAAAGATCTGGTCAAAGAAACAAGGAGTCCATGTTCCAAGGCTGCTAACAGGGTGTGGAACCAGTTCAAGAGAAATAAGTGTACTTCAGTCAATAAAGCTGAAAGAAGTTGGAGATCTGAAGAGCACTTTGACATTTAACCTGGAGATGAAGAGTTTGAAGTTTGTCCTGCTGGCTTTCAGTCTTGCTTTGATCCAACCTTTCCTCATTATGTCCCATTTCCTCATGTTTGGAATGGGAATGTGCATCCTGTGTCATTATATGTTGGAAGTATGAGATTTGATTTTTCATTTTAATTTTATAGGAGATTACAATTAAGATTGCCCTGAGTCTCAGAAGAGACTTTGGACTTTTAAACAAGGTTGATAGACTATGGACACTTTTGAAGTTGGACAGAATGCATTCTGTATTATGATATGGCTACAAAACTATGGTGACCAGGGAGTGGAATGTAGTAGTCAAATAAGAATAGCCTGCATACACTCATATTTAAATCACTGATCAGTAGGAAGTGGTACTATTAGGACGTATGACCTTGTTGGAGGAAGTGTATCACTGAGGGTGGGCTTTGAGGTTTCAAATCCTCAAACCAAGCCCACTACCTCTCTCTCTCTCTCTCTCTCTCTCTCTCTCTCTCTCTCTCTCTCTCCTTTCCTGCTGCCTGCCCATCCTGATACAGAACTCTTGGCTCCTTTTCCAGCACCATGCCTGCCTAGGAGCTGCCAGGCTTTCTGTCATGGCAATAATTAACTGAACCTCTAAGACTGTAAATTAGCCTCAATTAAACGTGCTCCTTTTCAAGAGTTGGCATGGTCATGGTGTCTCTTCACAGCAATAGAAACCCTAACAGACAAGTTGTTGTACCAAGTACTAGATCAGGAGAACTTTATCTAGTTAGATTATCCAAGAGGCTAGACATTAGTGCCTAACCTGTGCTCTTCCACTCCCCTTTACTTTTCTTACAATACTCAGTTATTATACATAGCTTTGGTATGCAATAGCAAAGGAAGGCTAGCTACTTTGAATGAACTTAGCCTTTCACTATACTGGAGCCTTGGAAGATAGTTCAGTGACAAGTCTCTGAATTGGAACACATGCAAGCCTCAATGCTAAGCTCCTTGCCTGGACTATACTTTTGAAATCCTCCTCATGCTAAAGAACCACAATTATTTTTGAGAAAGAGGAAAGAGATTTTTCACATACGACTAATCTTTGTCAAGATGATTTGATGCATTAAAAAAAAAAAAGTTCTTCTCCTTGACAACTCTATCTGAAGGTACTTCCCCATCTATGCTAGTTAAGAAGTTACCCAGGAAGCTAGATGTATGCCTTTGCTTCACTGTGGGAGCCGGGAGTGATAACCTCCTCCCATTCAGGGTTGAATTGTTTAATAAGAAGTCATAAGAAACTGACTTTATGGTTGAAGAGCTGTGAGCCTGATTCAGGCTTATAACTTGTAACTCAACTTTTCTCATTTCATTTCTATAAGATAAACAAGAATAGAGTCTCCTAAAATGAATGTGCACTGTAACCCACCAAGCTTTAGCTACAACACCTGTCAGCCCCACAGTCTGCTTTAGCATGTCCTCACTCCTCATCTTATCCTATGGATTAGAACACTGGGTTAATTTCCTGTATGGAATTCTATTGGAAAAACTTGCTGGTCAAAGTGTAAGGATATAAGATGGCTTCTCTGGAGCCACCTTTTGCTATTTTTCAAGCTGTATCCACACACAATAAAAAGGCCATCATCTTTGCTATGAGCACCTGTCTTAGTCAATGTTCTATTGCTGTAAAAAAGACACCATGGCCACAGAGACTCCTATAAAGGAAAGCATTTAATTGGGGCTAGATTACAGTTCAGAAGTTCAGACCATTGTCATCATGACAGGGAACATGCAAGTAGACATGTTGCTAGAAAGGAGTTGAGAGTTCTACATCTAGATTTGCAAACAACAGGAAGAAAGAGAGAGCCGCTGGGCCTGGCTTTGGCTTCTGAAATCTCAAAGCCCAGTGACATACTTCCTCCAACAAAGCCACACATACTCCAACAAGGTCCCATCTCCTTATTCTTCTAAGTAGTGCCAATCCCTGATGACTAAGCCTTTAAATACATGAGCCTGTTGGGGATCATTCTTATTCACAACATACTACCTTTTGGATTTCAGTGACTTAGTACTTCTCATTTCTCAGAAAGTTACTTAAAATGGTAGAGATTACAAAGGAAAGAAAGAAATCTTTTTTACCTCCAAAATGTGTTGGAAAATAGTTTTTAATAAAAAGAACTCTTTGAGGGGCTGGTGGGGCTCTAAAACAGGCTAATATGTTGAGGGGCTCTTCTTTCAACAAATTTTTCAAATATTATGATTGAGAAAAGCAAATGAGCCACTTATCCCAATCAAAGCTTTATTGACCATCTGGCTCAGTTGGTGGTAGGACATTAAAGAACTCTAAAAAAAAAAAAATAATAATAAAAGCCATGTGTGCTACAGTGCAATCCTGAGGAGAAATGAGGGCTGTTAGAAGCTTACAATCTCACTTTCTGTATTCTTGAAAATTAAAACACTTGAATTGTGGATAATCTTCAAGAAATCCTCCAGAGAGACAACTGTGAACCCCACTAGTAGCCAAGCTGCAAACATGTCACTCCTCCTATACAAATTCAGAGTGCATCGTTAATTACTCATTAACATACAAAGCCCTCTGGGTATCTACCTAAAGGTATACAGTAAGAGCATGAGTCTGGTTAAACAGTGGGGATTTACTATCCATCCTGTCATTCCTTTGTTCTCTGACATGAAGAGACTTAGATCTTAGACTTAGGTGGAAAGTATTCTGCCATTTTCCTTGCTACCTTTCAATTGTAAAATTGCAGAGAAATGTGTGCTGCACACACACACACACACACACACACACACTCTCTCTCTCTCTCTCTCTCTCCCTCTCCCTCTCCCTCTCCCTCTCCCTCTCCCTCTCCCTCTCGGCTTTGGATTCATGCAAACAACCATCCAAAGACACAAACTGAACATTTTTTTGAAAGATTTATTATTTATTTATTTATTATAACACTGTAGCTGTCTTATCAACAGACAGAGAATCAAGATTCTACATAAATTCTACTCTCTTCCTGTTATTGTAGATGGTTTTATATAGATATAGCTGACCTATATTGAACTGGATATAAAGCATACAATTTGATATTTTCAAAATACATAGACACTAACGAAAGGCAAGACAATGAGACTTTCTTATTAACCTTCCAAATTCCCTTGTGCGTCTTTCAAGTCCCTCCCTTTCTCTTTTCTTTCCCATTTCCATCCTCAAGGATTTCCATCCTCTCAGTTTACAGATATCAACCTGTGAGCACTCAGGAAACCAGATGCTTCCCTTTCAGTTACCAGCCTTAGGAAAATTGAGGAGATACATTGTAAAATTCCTTGGACACTAGATGGAAAGACATATCCAGGAAGCACAGGGTGATACCAGTTTCCCCTGGAGCAGAATAATACTTCTGCTCCATCCACCTGTAGAAAATCACTATCATGAAGAACCAAACACAACTTTATGCTTTTTAAACTTTTTAGTTTGTGATATATTACAAATTGATTTCTATGTACTTTATTTATTTGTTGTTCTGTGCACTAGGCACAAACTTGGGCTTGTCATAATTTATAGCATAAAATTCATGGAAACAATTTTAAAATCTCCCGAATGGAAATGTCACTGCCAGTTGCCAAGTTTTATTGACACCAATTTGCTGTCTATAGTAAAGGAAAGTATTACTTAAAGGCATTCTTCTCCTCTATTTCACTTTAGTAACACAGGTGGATAGTTACACTCAAACCCAAGGGAGCAAAGAAAGGAACATTGTAAGGGTCTTAGCCTTTGTGCCCTCCATTGAGAAGGAAGGCCATGTGTACATGTTATGGAGTGGTGGGTCACAGGATGCTCAACAAGGTCCCTAGTCAGTTCAGTTAAAGAAAACTTGTTTACGTTTGCATCTCTCAGCACTGAGTTCAGTAGAAGAGGCTCTCAAGAAAAAGCTTGCTGAACTGACATTAACCAGTGACTTAATCTTAGCAGAACCAAGGTATTAATTGGAATATCATCTTTAGGCCTGCTAGTTCTCTGTTACACACAAACTCAAGGAAATTTGGAAGGGACTGGGGACAGGAGGATCGAGAAAGAGGGAATGGGCAGGGAGGTAAATAGCAATGAGGAGCACAGGGGCACAAAGGTAAACTCACAAAGTACAAACTGGGAACTCATCCCCCTGTGAGGGGGATCGGTAAAGGATAGTGTCCACTTTCATAGCTACACATACCATAGATCTGTGTTCTCACATGCTCTTTGTCAGTTGTCCTCACACATTTAAATTGATGCCCACACTCCACTTCTGCACATGTGACTGGAGATCCTTTGAGCCAAAAGAAAGTGAGCATAGAAAGGAACTGGGGAAAGAGGAAGCAGAGCAATGACTCACAGTTAAGAGGACTTAACTACTCCTGCAGAGACCCGGGCCGGGCCCCAGATGGTAGGCCGCAACTGTCTGTAACACTAGGGGTGCACATGGCACACAGACACACATACAGGCAAAACACTAATACATACAAAGTAAAAATAAGTCAATCTCTTAACAAGAAAACAGGGTATTATTCTTCATGTGAACACTGGTTTGCTTGTAGTTACTTTATCCTTGGGAAGTGTCTTGCTCTATTATTCCATGTACTTGTAGACTGTTGCTAATGCCAGATGTTTATTTAATTAAGCATGTTTTCACTTTGGGGCTAATGTTGGCTCCTATTGTCTCAGTTAATAGGTTTTTAATATTTTAAATTCTTGGTGAGGTTTGTTTTCTTTGGCATTGTTCCACTAAAATTAATCTTTCCTAGTGTTGTGCTTGCAGTTCTGGGGAAGGCCAAGACAAGACTCAGATCACTGCAGAGAGATATGCTGGCCTCCAGATGTGGCCTCCAGATGTGGCCTCAGGCCAAAGGAGTCCAGGTGTTTCAAATTAAAATTGGAATGTACTATATTCCTGGTGTGGCATTTGCAGATGGAAATGAACTTTGAGTAATGAAATGAGAAATGGCTAGATCCAGCAAAAAGCTAAAGGAGCAGTTTCTGCCATTGAAACAGCAAAACCTGGCTAACGTTCCCTTGACATCACCCTTCTAAATAATCTAATGATTGCTGGTTCCTAGGAAAGCCATTGCTAGAGTCACCCCTCAGCCCCTTCTTTAGTTCTTAGCTCACATATGCTAAAGGTCAAGAATGCACTAGGAAGTCCCCTGGTTTCTAAACATCTCATTTTTGCCAGAAAGCTCTTTGGACATACAAAGTGCATCCAAATAGTCTGTAATGATAAGAACACATTGAGGTGGAGCACATTTTTTTCTCTCTAGGGTGTTTTGATGTCTATTTGATGACTAAGAGAGCTGATAACTAAGAGATTAATTAGAGGTTAAATAATACCATCTAAAGTTACATAATTAATCAATGACCACTTCTGGGGAAAATGTTTGCTATCTATAAGACTACATTTTTTTCATATTCTTTTTACATTTATCCTGTCTCAACTTTTTAATTTCTCTATTTTTAAATTCTAAACAACACTATGAAAGGTGCTGACTTTAAATCACTTATAGATTAATATTTTTTATAGTACCTCTCTCGGTATGAATGGTTGCAAAAAACTATTACCCCAGGCAGCAGCTAGCATGAGGTAATGAAATACCTTAACCCAGATCACAGGATTTCAAAAGTCACTGAAAGGCTCCTCTGTGACAGGCACAGCTGGGAGGACTCATGCTCACTCCTCACACATCCCTGTGGATGAGCTGCTGTTACAGGTCTGACGTGTCAAATGGTACTGCTGGTGAATGATGGCGCTGGAATTTAAGTCCAAACCAGCCTGACCCCAAGTTCAAGTATTAAGACTTCTAGGTATGCAAGTTCTTTATAGCTAGTGAACTAAAGTGGGTATCCTTTACCTATTCTTCACTTCCCGTATAATTTATAAAAGGTAGTTGGTGGGGCTAGAGAGATGGATCAGAACTTATGAGCCCTTAGCACCTTTTCCAAACGATGTGAGTTCATTCCTCAGCACCACACAGCGGCTCACAATCACCTGTAACTCCAGTTCTAGAGGATCAGTTGTACTCTCCTGACTTCCACAAGCATTAGGCATAAACATGGTCCACATGCATGCACAAAGGTGAATGCACACATCATACACAGAGGCAAAACACTTATATACATAAAAACAAAATTTTAGAAGTAGTGAAATAATTAAAGTATGATGTATGACAGTCTTCCTGAGCCACTGCCACTAAAATTCTACCTTCAATTGTCTCCAAACACACTTTAAATTGATATAAATATTTGATCCTGAATCATGACTACTACCAACTCTAACTGAAATCAGTAATTACACTTGTGCTGAATTCCTGGGGTGAAATTAAAAAGACTGCAGTAAGTCATGTCATTAGTACTTAATAAATATTTCCAAATTTTTTCTCACCCTTTGTCAACTGATCCTCAGTCTGTTAACAGCATGCAGGGTTCCCTGTGGCCATCATTGTCATTTAGCTATAAGCTAAGTCACTGCCTTCCACACTGGGAATGAGCCTCCTGCTTTCTTCTATCATTCTTATGAACCAGAATATTCTAGGAAATGCAAACATCAGGAATTTGCTTTATTTTTTAAATAGGTAATTCTATTGAGGGAGTAAATTATTTAACTATAAAATTAGCCAATAAGATTTCCTTTATACCTTCAATAATTAACAAAATAAAATCTACACTATACTAGAATATCTAAGTCATGATTACTTCTCTTGCTTATAGACTGTGTTTCTAGTGTTTAAGGAAAAACCCTTTGCATCTGATGAAACCTGTAAAAATGAGATTAGTGTTCCATTGCTCTTACAGATGGTGAGCATTTCGTTTCATTTTTACTCCATTTACAGTGCCAGTTGACTAATACGCCTAATGAGGAAAACAACCATTGACTTAAAATATATTTTAAAAAGACAAATAATTTTTCTGTTAGGCAATTTGAAACCACTTTTAAACTGTAAAAGCAGAACTAAGGGGATGACTCAGAGAATAAAGGGCCTGCTATGTACATGAGGGACTGGTTTCAGATCCCCAGAATCTGCATTATAAAAAAAGCTGGCAGAATACTGAGAGGAGGAGAAGATACATGGATCCCCAAAGTTTTAGACTAGCCAACCTAGCAAATTAATGGTTCAGTAGGAGACTCTACCTCAAAATAAAGGCGGAACACAATTAAGGAAAGAAACCCAACAATGACCTTAGGTTCCATACACACACACACACACACACACACACACACACACACACACACACGTATATGTACATGTACATGTACACATACCCAATAACACATAAATACACAACACATACACACAGACAGAAAATGCAAATTAGACTACTGCTATTAATCAGAAACTCAACAAATTAATGATGACTGCTAGAGATGATGTACTGAAACTTTAACTTCAATTTTAATTTTTATATTACTTATTCATTTGCTGTACCTGTGCCACAAACATGTCTGATGCCCAAGGAGGTTAGAAGAGGACATCAGATGCCCTGGAGATAGAGTTATGATGGTCATAAGCCACTGTGTGAGTGACAGGAATTAAACCCAGGTCTTCTCCAAAAACAACTGCTTCTAACCACTGAGCCATCTCTGCAGTTCAAAGCCCAGTTTTAACAATGACATTTTCAGTAAATAAATTCAAGTGTAAGATGAAATTATTAGTCTATTTCTCAGCGTTTTGGTCTTAAGCTATTTAATGCATAGTCAGTTTATTCTCTCCTTGTCAGTACCAAATGTATCTGACTGTCTTCTTTTTAAAAATTTATTTATTTAGTGTATATGAGTACACTGTAGCTATCTTCAGACACTAGAAGATGGCATTGAATCTCATTACAGACGGTTGTGAGGCACCATGTGGTTGCTGGGAATTGAACTCAGGACCTTTGGAAGAGCAGTCAGTGTTCTTAACCACTGAGCCATCTCTCCAGCCCCAATATCTGACTATATCGACAACAGACTTCCATATCATTTTCTTTTTATGGCGTTTTTACAAATCAAATAGAGCTTGTTAGAAATTTTAAGACTGTTTAAGTTTCTACTGCAAAATGCAGCAACTAGAAGTAGGCATTGTATTATCACTACATCTTCATCTTAATAATGTTTATACATAATTACTATGTGTGTTATTATGCAAATAATAATATTAATTATGTAACAATTGACATAATAGTAAGACTTCTTGAGAGTTACACCTGAGTTCCAGTCTAGGCTGTACAATATTTTGGCTGTGTGACTTCTGACTAGTAGCCTAGCTTCTCTGAGCTTTGATTCTTCCTATATGTGCTTTCCATATAACCCTATATCAAGAAACTGAGAAGCAATATAATTTGATATTCTAGTGATTTACATTCGGGTCCAGTTCTGAGACTACCAGAAGATTAGAAGAAATAAAAGTGAGATGAAGTCTGTTCCCTCTGCGCAACTTTACCTCGGACTACCCTTTCCAATTTCAAGGCATATTTCCCTATAGCCTCCACTGGGTCCTGGGACACCGACTTTCCCCTTCTCTTCTGAGCTGAGGTACTTCAGCAACACTATGATTAACTCTTAGAGGCCTATGTGTCCATATACTAAGGTCATCTTTAGAGACTCCCTTGACTCAGCATTTTGACCTACCTAGGCTAGAGCTGCCAGCCATTTCCTGCTGAGTTTCTGGCTGGCATAGTTCTCTAGGCTGTGCAGTGACACAGGTAACTTGACTCATTGGAAAAATGTGAGGGGGGGAACATAAGCAAGGTCAGGCATTTTTCTGGCATTAATTGTGTATTTGTCTCCTCAAAACCCCTTACTTCATTTGTAAAGTTTCACTGCATGCAGAAGTGAATTTGGTATGTGCTGTCCCATAAACCCTTAGATTCTTGGTTTTAAAATTTCATGTGATATCTGTGTCTCAAGGGTATGAGTAATAAGGTATTGTAAGGTGTTGAAAACTCAAGAGAATCCTACTTTATCAAAAGTCAAGATTTTGTTTACTATTCTCACAATTCCCTAGCCTGTTGGTTAAATATTATACCTACACATAGACATGTGCATAAATATACATATATATTATTTTGACAGAAAATCTGAGCAGGGACATGAAAGGCACAAAATCATTCTATGAGATAGAATATCTAGGTGCTGATATCTTACTATAAATAATATTTTAAATAAAGAACTCTGATCAAGAAATATGAGAATTTTAGAGATGGCATTCTGACTTTGGACCGTAACCAGGCTACTCATATTTTACTACAAGAGAACTTAAACATGGATATATTAATATGCCATTTATAACAAACAAATATAGAATTTCCCCTTCATATATGTAATATTATTTGCTGCATTAGCTTAGAATTTTGAGGTACTGCTGCCCATATATATGTCTTTTTATTGATGCTACCATTCATACATTTAGAATTTGCCCAGCACAGCCGATACTCAGTCACTCCCACTACTTGACAAATCATCTGACTGTTATTATCAAGCAATTATTATCAAGCACAGTTGCATTTATTCAGGAAACCTACTTGGCACCCTTATTTCAAGTATGGGCTTAAGTATGATTATAATTGCAAGAAATTATGTTTAAACAAGCAAGATATTTTAAGAACTCGACATTGATTTGTTGTCCTCTGCTGGGAAAAAAAATATTTTAAAAGACAATTACAAAAGAGGGAAAGCATCTATTCTCCTTCTAGGCCACTGGAAGAATGCATTCCTCCTTTACACTATGCTGATATGATGCTAGGTAAACACTCATCAGGATCAGTGTGTGTATAAAGAATTCACTTCACTTGTATTCAAAATTCAGTCTTTGATGAAGGGTGAGAGCTACATGTGTCTGTGGCTATAAGGATAAGTTCTACGATGCACTTAGGAAGCACACTGGTTTAGGAAAATGACTGTAGGACATAGCTCCCTAGAATTACTATTTAATTTTCTCCCATGGAAGATCTTATAGCACCTTTAAATACTAAGAGCTCGACCTCAAAGGGAAGGCTTTCCCATAAGTCCCAACATAACTCTTTCAAATTCTGAGTCTCAAATGTGTAGTGTCTCCAGCAGTAGAGATGGAAATAACCTTCAAGTTCTTGGTTATTAACCGAGGACAAAAGCAATAGTCTATATTGTTTTGTTCAACTCCCTTGACCAACTACTGAAACGGAGGTTTTCCATGCCTAGCACTATGATTTTGAGTAGATAGTGTATTGTTGTTGAAGGGATCATTATTACCTTAAGTGGCATAACTTCACTCTAAACTGTGTATGTGTGTGTGTGGTAGTGTGTCTGTGTGTGTGTGTGTTTGCATGTATTCATAATCTTAAATAGACATAAGATATTTTCTTATGGCCTTTTCAATTAGCCTTAGGGTTATTTATCCTCACTC
Organism: Montemys delectorum; assembly: GCA_019843815.1. NCBI lineage: Eukaryota > Metazoa > Chordata > Mammalia > Rodentia > Muridae > Montemys > Montemys delectorum. The sequence goes on along the minus strand of JADRCD010129052.1, from coordinate 21,356 downwards.
CCTTCCTCTTCTTTATTGTCACCCTGCTTTTCTTTTTGCAGCATATAGAGACCATTATACATATCTAAAACTACCCAAACTGCAAGAACAACGGAATGGACTGGAAGTAACTGGGACCAGCAGGACCCAGGCACATAGGAACTCCACCAGCCCAGCTGGGTCAGCCAGTGCCCTGAGCATACCTTGGGCACAAACTCCACAGCGCATCCAACAACACCCAGAGGAAGCTCCACTCCCAGGTGGTCTACTAAGCCCAGGATCAGAGAGACAGCTTGACTCTGAGGAATTCTGACACAACCAGGATCACAGGAATCAGGACCAAGTCAGATTTAGCAAGGGCAGGCAGCACTAGAGATAACCAGATAGTGCAGGGCAAACATAAGAAAATAAATAACACAAACCAAGGTTACTTGGCATCATCAGAATCCAATTCTCCCACCATAACAAGTCCTGGACACACCTTCACACTGGAAAAGCAAGATTCAGACATAAAATCACTTCTCATGATGATGATACAGGACTTTAAGAAAGACATGAATGTCACCCTCAAAGAAATACAGGAGACTACAGGTAAACAGCTAGAAGCCCTTCAAGAGGAAACACAAAAATCCTTTAAAGAATTACAGGAAAACACAATCAAACAGGTGAAGGAAATGAACAAAACCATCCAGAATCTAAAACTGGAAATATAAACCATAAAGAAATTAGAAAGAGAGACAACCCTGGATATATAAAACCTAGGAAAGAAATCAGGAGTTGTAGATGCAAGCATCAACAAGAGATAGAAGAGGGAATCTCAGGGGCAGAAAACACCATAGAAAACATTGACACAACAGTCAAAAAAAATGCAAAAAGCAAAAAGCTCCTAACCCAAAACATCCAGGAAATCCAGGATGCAATGAGAAGACCAAACCTAAGGATGATAATAGGTATAGAAGAGAGTGAAGACTTCCAATGTAATGAGCAAGTAAATATCTTTAACAAAATAATAAAAGAAAACTTCTTTAACCTAAAGAAAGAGATGTCCATAAATATACAAGAAGCCTACAGAACTCCAAATAGTCTGGACCAGAAAAGAAATCCCTCCCATCACATAATAATCAAGACACCAAATGCACTAAACAAAGAAAGAATTTTAAAAGCAGTAGGGAAAAAGGTCAAGTAACATATAAAGGCAGGACTATCAGAATTACACCAGACTTCTCACCAGAGACTATGAAAGCTAGAAGATCCTGGTCAGATCTCATACAGATTTTCAGAGAACACAAATGCCAGCCCAGACTACTATACCCAGCAAAACTCTCAATTACCATAGATGGAGAAAACAAGATATTCCATGACAAAACCAAATTTACACAATATCTTTCCACAAATCCATCCCTACAAAGGATAATAAATGGAAAACATCAACATAAGGAGCAAAACTACACCCTAGAAGAAACAAGAAAGTAATCTTTCAATAAATCCACACAAACGTAATTCCATCTCTTACAACAAAAACAATAGGAAGTGACAATTACTTTTTCTTAATATCTTAATATGAAAATTAATATTACCAACATATCCTAATCAATTGAAATCCAAAAACATGAGGAATTAAAAATTTGTTGATTGTCATCCAATGGTCTCTCTAATTTGGTAATTGGAGAAATAGGTCCAATATTGTACAATCTATATACTTTCAGCTAGTTTGTTCGTGACAGCGTCTGGCTGTGTACAACATAAGGGTCTTGAAATCTTGCTTCTCCTATCTCAGCCTCTCTATCAGTAGTATTGTTTATTTCATGTTTTTACACTATACTATGGTTTTCAGAACAGCTTATACATTTCAAAACTATTTATATACCCAAAAGAAACATAGATGATTAACTAGGGAGGTGGCTTATAAGAGAACAACAAAGAGTAAGATTGAATGCTTTGCTTGATGTTTGTAACTCTTGTATCAAGTTTGAAGAAGAGGACTTTATAAGTTACTCTTTCTCTGAGATGAATGCTTTTCCAAATTATCACAGTTAATGAACCAAATTCCTACTCTCACCTAATGTCTGTGCCACCCTCCAAGTACTATTGTTCATTGAAACAGTTACAGATATCCTAATCATCTTAAGACACCATTTCTTAAACGAATGTAACCTGTTCTCTGTGGGCTGAGAATAAAGTCACTCACTCACGTCAAATAGTTTTGACCATAGCAGGAACTCTGTATCCAAAAATTGTGCCTACAATTCACTTCTCGGTGCAGCAGAGCTGTCAACTCTCAGCTTAGCTACGATGGAGGTAAAATCCTTTGGTGATGTGAGGGTCATTGAAGTACAGCCTTATTACAATGAAATCCAATTCTCTAAAAATTGTTCTTATTTGGGGCTTGTACCACAGTAAGAGCCAAGATTTTAAACTCTACTAAATATAAAACAAACAAACAAAAACACTTTATATATTTATGTTCATTTAAGAAAATACTAGTAGTGATATATTATTTTGAAATATATAGTTAATATATTTGGAGTTATTTAAAATTTATATTGAGAAAAATATATTTTTACTATTGTTGTAGACAAGCATCTACATAAGACTGTTAAATTGATTGTTGTTTTATATCAAACAACTTTTATAATACTTACCTTAATTGTTATAATGTTTTTAAAAATTTTAAGGAATATGATAAAAAAAGATATTGTAGGTATTGAAGAGGGGTCTCTGGTAGGAGTTGGGGTACAAAAGGAAAACAAGAATGTGATTTAATTCTATTTACTTAAAATATGTTTTTAAATGTTAACAAATTCAGATAACTTTTCTCATCATAATGCAATAAAAGTTAAAAAATAATAAAGAAAGAAAGAAAAAAGAAAGAAAAATTCCTCATGAGTTTATTTGATTTTCTATTATAGGTCCCTCTTCAATAAAATGTTAACCCTGTTGCTTTCTCCATGGTGCTGCAAACCCCCTCAGCTTCTTCAGTCTCTTTACCAACTCCTCCATTGGGGACCCTGAGCTCAGTCCAATGGTTGGCTGTGAGCATCTGCCTCTGTATTTGTCAGGTTCTGGCAGAGCCTCTCAGGAGACAGACAAATCAGGCTTCCATCAGCAAGTACTTCCTGGCATCCACAATAGCGTCTAGGTATGGTGGCTGATTATGGGATGGAGTGTCAACTTTCCAGAATCTCTGGAGTTCCTAGGAACTGGACCATCAACCAAAGAATACACATGGAGGAACCCATGGCTCCGGGAGCATATGTGGCAGAGGATGCCTTGTTGAACATCAGTGGGAGGAGAGGCCCTTGGGCCTGAGGGTATTTGATGCCCCAGTGTAGGGGAATGTCAGGGAGGAAGAACGGAGTGGGTAGGTAGGTAGGAGAGCACCCTCATAGAGGCAGGGGGAGGAGGGGATAGGAGGTTTCCAAAGGAGAGTCCTGTAAAGGAGAAAACATTTGAATGTAAATAAATAAAATATCCAATAAAAATAAAATAAAGCAATTCTAAAGCAGAATATAAAATAAAATAAAATGTTAACCCTCAATGGATGAGCCAACAGCTGTCAATAACAGCTGCCATTGTAGCTAGAAGAGAGACGTGAAAGCTTTATTCTGAGGAATTCATTTCCGTATTTTATTATTTTTATGTTAGTTTAGCCATATTTGGGTTAGTTCTTTCTCTTTGCAGATAATTTCTTTATATCCTTTTTCCTATTTTTTCCTTTTTTTTAAGTTTTATTGCATTATAATGAGAAAAGTTACATGATTTGAATTTATCTGAATTTGTTAACATTTAAAACATATTTTAAGTAAATAGAATTAAATCATATTCTTGTTTTCCTTTTGTACCCCAACTCCTCCCAGAGACCCCCTTCAATACTTATAATATCTTTTTTGTCATATTCTTTTAAATGTATAAAATATTATAACAATAAAAATGAGTATTATAAAAGTTGTTTGATATAAAACAACAATCAATTTAACAGTCTTATGTAGATGCTTGTCTATGGCAATACTGGAAATGCATACATTTTTCTCAATATAAATTTTAAATAACTCCAAACGTATTAACTGTATATTTCTAAATAATATATACTACTAATATTTTCTTAAAATGAACATAAATATATAAAGTGTTTTAGTTTGTTTGTTTGTTTCATGTTGGTTCTACACTCACAGATCAAGTTGTTATTCCCCAAAAGATAGTTATTCATAGAGACAGATTAAAAACCTTAAATGATTTTCAAAAATTATTAGGTGATATCAATTGGCTTTATCCCTATGTAAAACTTACTACAGGAGATAATTAAAACACTTATATGATATTCTCAGAGGTAATTCTGATCCAAATTCTCCTAGATTTTTAACTAAAGAAGGAATGTCAGCTTTACAACAGGTAGAAAAAGCTATTGAAAATCAATTTGTTACTTACATAGATTATTCTTTACCTTTGCATTTATTAATTTTCAACACAACCCATGCTCCTACAGCATTGTTGTGGCAGAAAGCACCTCTCATGTGGATTCATTCAAGGATATCTCCTAAATGTAGTATCTTGCCATAATTTGAAGCTGTTGCTCAAATGATTGTGCTTGATAGAAAACAAGCACTGACTTATTTTGGCAATGAGCCAGATGTTATCATTCAGCCTTTTACTCTAGATCAAGATTCCTGGTTAAAAAAGAATAGCACAGATTGGTTGCTTGCTCAGATAGAATTTCAAGGAATTATAGATAATCACCATCCCCAAGATAAACTCATAATGTTTTTAAATGTACAAGAAGTGCTTTTTCCTAACGTGACTTCCTCACAGCCTTTGAGTAATGCCCTTGTGGTATTTACTGATGGTTCCTCTAAAGGAATAATCAACAGGTAGTTATAGAAACTCCTGGCCTTTCAGCTCAATTAGCTGAACTAACAACAGTATTAAAAGTGTTTCAAGCTGTATCTGATGCTTTTAATCGCTACACAGACAGCTTGTATGTGGCCCAATCAGTGCCCTTGTTAGAGACATGTGGTACATTTAATTTTAATACCACAGCAGGGTCCCTATTTTCACAATTACAAAGTATCATTCTTGCACGTAAAAATCAGTTTTATATTGGTCATATACTGGCTCATTCAGGTCTACCTGGGCCATTAGCCAGAGGCAATAATCTTATTGACAGAGCTCTGGTAGGAGAGGTTTTAGTTTCAGATCCTGTTGTATTAGCTAAACGGGATCACGATAATTTCCATCTATCTAGGCAGATTCTGAGGCTTAAACATAAAACACGTAAGAATGATTGTTAAACAATGACCTAGGTGCATTATTTTATCTCTAATACCACATTTAGGGGTAAACCCAAGAGGCCTTATGCCCAACCATATTTAGGAGATGGATGTAACTCATTATGCAAAATTTAGAAAGCTTAAATATATACATGTCTGTATTGACACTTGTTCAGGATTTATATTTGCTTCCCTGCATACGGGAGAAGCCTCTAGAAATGTAATTGATATTGTTTACAAGTCTTTAAGGTTATGGGCTTACTCAAAGTGATTAAAACTGACAATGGACTAGGTTACACTGGCAAAAACTTTATGTCTTTTTTGCAAAGACTTTGGTATTAACCATAAAACTGGAATCCCCTATAGCCCTATGGGGCAAGGAATTGTTGAACATGCACACCGCATGCTTAAAAACTGGATTTTGGCCAGGCAGTGGTGGCACACACCTTTAATCCCAGCACTTGGGAGGCAGAGGCAGGCAGATTTCTGAGTTCGAGGCCAGTCTGGTCTACAGAGTGAGTTCCAGGACAGTGAGGGCTACACAGGAAATCCTGTCTCGAAAAACAAAACAAAACAAACAAACAAACAAAAAACCCATGGATTTTGAAAACTAATGGTGTGGAATTTGTTTCCTCCTAAATCTCCAAAGGTGCACCTTGCCTTTGTGATTTTTGTTTTGAATTTTTTGCAGACTGACGTCAAATGTCAGTCTGTTTCAGATTGACATTGGCATCCTAACACTTCAAGTTCGTACATCATGGTAAGATGGAAAGACCTGCTAACCAATGCCTGGCATGGACCAGATCATATCTTGGTCTAGGGCAGAGGGTCCGTGTGTATTTTTTCCCAGAAAGAGGATGGAGCACACTGGCTCCCTGAAAGGCTAATACGCCAAGTAGACTCAGATCCACAGCCTTCTTAACAAATGTGCTTAAATGCACTGCTGAGAAGTCTTTTTTCTTTCATTTTCTTTTGTTTTTAAGTTGATAGCCTTTCTGTCAGCTCTGAATTTGCTTCTGCCTGCTTTGATCCGGAAAACTACTTTCTCCCAAAAATAACAAATAATTCAAATCCACTGGTTCATTCTCAGAGCAAGAAGGTTTTGGCTACCTCCACAGTGTTAACATTCTAAGGGCTAGTGCAACCCCAAAGTTGCTAGCTTTACTTATTAATTTGCTTTTGAATTGAGAACTGTTCTCTAGGTAACCATCTCCAGAGTCAAAGTCGATAACTTGCAACTCAAACAGAGGCCTACACTTAGCTTCGGCACCATGGCAAGCAACCTCGTGAGAACTTCTAAGAAGGTGTTCTTCAAAGAGACTGTAGAGGTTCATGAACTTTGCAGACAAATAAAGGCATGTCTTGGCATTAGCTGCATGGAAGGAGGGTGCATTTTGAAAACCTGTTGTCCACGAGCTAGGGCTCTGGCAGAAATCCACCTAAGACAGAAGCACGCACCAAGTAGCTGTGTTTTTGAAAAAACATGTAATAAGCCCGGTTTGTAGGATTCAAACTAGATGCATTAAGACCTCAATGACCAGTAAAGATATTTGCCAGTAGATATTATTTTTTACAAGATGATATCCCATCAAAGAACCATAAAAACTCCGGTGCAGGACTGTGTTGTTTGATTATGCCTTAGTCCTGCTTTTTCTCTAATAGACAAGGAGGAGATGTTGGCTCCCTCCCTCCCCTACCCCCACCACCTCAGCTTTGCTGTGGAGGACTGACAGCCTGCATGTAGAGGTAGCCACCTGTGGGGCTAAACAATGGCCTGCTACACTGACAGTTCACCTTTGAAGACAGTAGCCTGGAAGTGACACTGACCTGCAAAAAAACCTACCTGCTTGGGGACTTTGGGTTGCCAGAGACTCTGGCATCTGATTTCTGCTAAAGTGTTTATATTATGCATGTGTCTTTTACCTGGAGATTCGGTTTTGGTTTTTAACTTCCCCTATAAATGTTCTAAAGATCCCTAAGTAAATGGAAGCCTTGATAACCTACTTGGCCTCTGTCTCTTTGTTACTCAATCCTCTTATTTTCCAGGTCCTTCGCAAACCTCCATTCTGAGGGAACTCAGACCCGTGGAGATGTGGGCCAGCTCCACTCAGTTTTATATTTAGTAGAGCTTAAAATCTTGGCTTTTACTGTAGTAACTTGATACAAGAGTTACAAATGTCAAGCAAAGCATTCAGACTTACTCTTTGTTGTTCTCTTACAAACCCCCTTCCAATTTAATTGTCTACATTTCTTTTTGGCATGTAAATACTTTTAAAATATGTAAGCTGTTCTGAAAGCCATAGTATAGTGGAAAAACATGAAATAAACAATATTACTAATAGAGAGGCTGAGATAGGAGAAGCAAGATCTCAAGACCATTACATTGTACAGAGCAAGATATTGTCACACACAAACAAGCTGAAAGTGTATATGGATTGTATAATATTAGACCTGTTTCTCCAATTGCCAAATGAGAAAGCATTGGATGACAGTCAATAACTTTCTAATTCCTCATGTTTTTGGATTTGAATAGATTAGGATATGTTGGTAATATTAATTTTCATATTAAGATATTAACAAAAACTAATTGTTACATCCTGTTGTTCTTGTTCTAAGAGGTGGAATTAGGTTTGTGTGGATTTATTGAAAGATTACTTTCTTGTTTCTTCTAGGGTGTAGTTTTGCTCCTTATGTTGATGTTTTCTATCTATTATCCTATGTAGGGCTGGATTTGTGAAAATATATTGTGTAAATTTGGTTTTGTCATGGAATATCTTGTTTTCTCCATCTATGGTAATTGAGAGTTTTGCTGGGTATAGTAGTCTGGGCTGGCATTTGTGTTCTCTGAAAGTCTGTATGAGATCTGACCAGGATCTTCTAGCTTTTATAGTCTCTGGTGAGAAGTCTGGTGTAATTCTGATAGGCCTGCCTTTATATGTTACTTGACCTTTTTTCCCTTACTACTCTTAAAATTCTTTCTTTGTTTAGTGCATTTGGTGTTTTGATTACTATATGATGGGAGGAATTTCTTTGCTGGTATAGTCTATTTGGAGTTCTGTAGGCTTCTTGTATGTTCATGAGCATCTCTTTCTTTAGGTTAGGGAAGTTTTCTTCTATAATATTGTTGAAGATATTTACTGGCCCATTACCTTGGGAGTCTTCACTCTTTTCTATACCTATTATCCTTAGTTTGATCTTCTTGTTGCATCTTGGATTTCCTGGATATTCTGGGCTAGGAGCTTCTTGCTTTTTGCATTTTGTTTGACCATTGTGTCAATGTTTTCTATGGTGTCTTCTGCCCCTGAGATTCTCTCTTCTATCTGTTTTATTCTGTTGGTGATGCTTGCATCTATAACTCCTGATTTCTTTCCTAGATTTTCTATCTGCAGGGTTGTCTCTCTTTCTGATTTCTTTTTTTTATTAGATATTTTATTTACATGTCATATGATTTCTCCTTTCCCAGTTTCCCCTCCAAAAAACAAACAAACAAAAACACCAAGAACAAACCCCTGTTGCCTCCCCCCTCCCCATGCATGCCACCCAACCTTCTCCTACTTATTGGCCCTAGCATTCCCCTAAACTGGGGCACAGAACCTTCATAGGGCCAAGGGCCTCTGTTCCCACTGATGATCAACTTTGCAATCCTCTACTAAACACATGCTTCCAGAACAATCAGTCCCATCATGTATAGTCTTTGGTTGGTGGTTTAGTCCCTGGGAGATCTGAGGACACTAGTTAGTTCATATTGTTGTTCGTCCTAAGGGGTTGCAAACTCATCAGCTCCATTAGTCCTTTCTCTAACTCCTTCATTGGGGACCCTGTACTCAGTTCAATGGATGGCTGTGAGCCTGTACCTCTGTGTTAGTCGGGTACTGTCAGAGCCTCTCAGGAAATAGCTATATTAGGCTGGCTTGTCCTCCCTTCAGTCCCTGCTCCATAGTTAGGTTCTGCAACTCCTTCTGTGGGTATTTTGTTCCTCCTTTTAAGAAGGAATGAAATGTTCACATTTTGTTCTTCCTTCTTGAGTTTCTTGTGGTTTGTGGGTTGTTCTTCCTGTATTCCCAACTTCTGGGTTAATAACCACTTATCAGAGAATGCATATCATGTGTGTTCTTTTGTGATTGGATTACTTCAATCAGGATGAAATTCTCCAGATCTATTCATTTCCCTAAGAATTTACAAATTCATTGTTTTTAATAGCTGAGTTGTACTCCATTGTGTAGATGTACCACAATTTCTGTATCCATTCCTCTGTTAAGGGACATCTGGGTTGTTCTGCAGTTTCTGGCTACTATAAATAAGGCTGCTATGAACATAGTGGAGCATGTGTCCTTAGTACATGTTGGAGCATCTTCTGGGTATATGCCCAGGAGTGGTATAGCTGGGTCCTCTGGTAGAACTACGTCCAATTTCCGGAGGAATCGCCAAACTGATTTCTGGAGTGGTTATACCAGCTTGCAATCCCACCAGCAATGAAGGACTGTTCCTCTTTCTCCACAACCTCTCCAGCATCTGCTGTCACCCGAGTTTTTTATCCTAGCCAATGTGACTGGTGTGAGGTAGAATCTCTGAGTTGTTTTGATTTGCATTTCCCTGATGACTAAGGACTTTGAACATTTCTTTACGTCCTTCTCAGCCATTTGATATTCATCAGTAGAGAATTCTTTGTTTACCTCTGTACCTCATTTTTTAATAGGGTTATTTGGTTCTCTGGAGTCTAACTTCTTGAGTTCTTTGTATATATTGGATATTAGCCCTCTATCAGATTTAGGATTAGTAAAAATCTTTTCCCAATTCGTTGGTTGCCATTTTGTCCTATTGACAGTGTCTTTTGCCTTACAGAAGCTTTGCAACTTTATGAGGTCCCATTTGTCAATTCTTGATCTTAGAACATAAGCTATTGGCGTCTTCTTCATGAAAATTTCCCCTGTGCCTATTTGCTTGAGGTTCTTTCCCACTTTCTTTTCTATTAGTTTAAATGTATCATGTTTGATGTGGAGGTCCCTGATCCACTTGGACTTGAGCTTTGTACAAGGAGATAGGAATGGATCTATTTGCATTTTTCTACATGCTAACTGCCAGTTGAGCCAGCACCATCTGTTGAAAATGCTGTCTTTTTTCCACTGGATGGTTTTAGCACCTTTGTCAAAGATCAAGTGACTACAGGTATATGGGTTCATTTCTGGGTCTTCAATTCTGTTCCATTGATCTACCTGCCTGTCACTGTACCAATACCATGCAGTTTTTATCACAATTGCTCTGTAGTACAGCTTAAGGTCTGGGATTGTGATTCTGCCATAGGTTCCTTTATTGGTGAGAATAATTTTGGCTATCCTGGGTTTTTTGTTGTTCCAGATGAATTTGCAAATTACTCTTTCTAAGTCTGTGAAGAATTGAGTTGGAATTTTGATGGGGATGGCATTTAATCTGTAGATTGCCTTCGGTAAGATGGCCATTTTTACTATATTAATCCTACCAATCCACGAGCATGGGAGATCTTTCCATCTTTTGAGATTTTCTTCAATTTCCTTCTTCAGAGACTTGAAGTTCTTGTCAATCAGATCTTTTACTTGCTTAGTTAGAGTTACACCAAGGTATTTTCTATTATTTGTAACTTTTGTGAATGGTGTTGTTTCCCTAATTTCTTTCTCTGCCTGTTTATCCTTTGTGTAGAGGAAGGCCTCTGATTTGCTTGAGTTAATTTTATATTCAGCTACTTTGCTGAGGTTGTTTATCAGTTTTAGGAGCTCTCTGGTGGAATTTTTGGAGTCGCTTAAGTATACTATCATATCATCAGCAAATAGTGATAATTTGACTTCTTCCTTACCAACTCATATCATTTTGATCTCCTTTTGTTGTCTAATTGCTCTGGCTAGGACTTCAAGTACAATATTGAATAGGTAGTGAGAGAGTGGGCAGCCTTATCTAGTCCCTGATTTTAGTAGAATTGCTTCAAGTTTCTCTCCATTTAGTTTGATGTTGGCTACAGGTTTCCTGTATATTGCTTTTACTCTGTTTAAGTGTTGCCTTGAATTCCTGATTTTTTCCAAGGGATGAAGGGATGCTGGATTTTGCCAAATGCTTTCTCAGCATCTAATGAGATGATCATATGGTTTTTTCTTTTAGTTTGTTTATGTAGTGAATTACGGTGATGGATTTCCATATATTGAACCATTCCTGCATCCCTGGGATGAAGCCTACTTGATCATGGTGGATGATCATTTTGATGTGTCTTTGATTCGGTTTGCAAGAATTTTATTGAGTATTTTTGCATCAATGATCATAAGGGAAATTGGTCTGAAGTTTTCTTTCTTCATTATGTCTTCATGTGGTTTAGGTATAAGAGTAATTGTGGCTTCATAGAACTAATTGGGTAGAGTGCCTTCAGTTTCTATTTTGTGGAATAGTTTGAGGAGTATTGGAATTAGGTCTTCTTTGAAGGTTTGATAAAACTCTGCACTAAATCCATCTGATCCTGGGCTTTTTTTGGTTGGGAGACTATTAACGACTGTTTCTATTTCATGTGCAGTTATAGGACTGTTTAGATCGTTGATTGATCTTGATTTAACTTTGGTACCTGGTATCTGTCTAGAAAATTGTCCATTTCATCCAGGTTTTCCAGTTTTATTGAGTACAGGCTTTTGTAGTAGGATCTCATGTTTTTTTGGATTTCCTCAGTGTCTGCTGTTATGTCTCCCTTTTCATTTCTGATCTTGTTAATTAGGATATTGTCTCTGTGTCCTCTAGTTAGTCTGGCTAATGGTTTATCTATTTTGTTGACTTTCTCAAAGAACCAGCTCCTGGTTTGGTTGACTCTTTGTATAGTACTTTTTGTATCTATTTGGTTGATTTCAGCCCTGAGTTTGCTTATTTCCTGCCTTTGACTCCTCTTGGGTGAATTTGCTTCTTTTTGTTCTAGCGCTTTCAGTTGTGCTGTCAAATTGCTGGTATAAGTTCTCTCCAGTTTCTTTTTGTAGGCATTTAAAGCTATGAGTTTTCCTCTTAGGACTGCTTT
>JADRCD010129050.1:3112-25414 GCA_019843815.1 Montemys delectorum | reverse complement strand
AAGGAAGAGTTTATTTTGCCTTACAGTTCCAGAGAGTTGAGTCCATTGTGGTAGAAAAGCATGGCAAGAGTGGCCGGAGCAGGAAGCTGAGAGGTCACAGCCCCAGCCACAGACTTGAAGCACAGAAAACAAACTAGAAGTGGAATAAGGTTCTATTCTCTGAACACAACCCAAGTATTCAGATGCCTAAGCCCATGGGGGAGCAGTTCTCACTCAAATCAATATACCCTGGGCTGATTCTTTACTCAGAACTACTTCTTTTAAAAAAAAAAATCTGAAACTTCCAACTATCAGTACTAGGGTACAATATACACCAGTCTATAGTGAAAGTTTGCTCGTTATCTTCAGAGGCTAAGAGATGAACCAATCTTCCTTCACCAGCAGCCCTCTTCAAAGCCACAGCACTGTTTCATGTCAATTCTACACACAACACCATAACCCTGAATTAATCTTCATGTTCTTTAGGCAGGGGAAGCAATTCTTCCAGTTATCATTAGCCAGATGTTCCAGAGACGCCTCATGCCTGCTGAACTTGTAGCAATGTACCCTGCAACAAAGCTGTTGGTACTAAGAACATACTCAGCCATGAAACCCAGGAAGGGTTTATACTTGACAATGCACCACGGAGGAGATTTGTCCCTGGCTGCACCTTACAGATTCATTGGGTCAGTTCTGCAGGGCCGGTTACCGTCCTTACCCAGAGAAATTATCAATTTGAAGTTACAGACTGCTCCACAAGTTTTAAGGAAGGTAGAAGAAAAACTCGAGAAGACTTTCTAAGACATCAACTGGGAGCAGCAAATTGTCTGGGGTAAGAGAGGGATGCTTATCCTGTGAGTAGGAAACAGATGGAAGGGGTCCCTGGAGGAGGAAGAGCATGTTCTTGTTATTCTTCCTTTCCTGAAAATGCTGCATGTTGACTTAATTATTCTTATATGTTAGTTATCATTGATGGAAACCTTAAATGTATCAAGCACAGGTCTCAATGCCTTAGTTTTAAAATTCACTTAGTCCTTCCCACCATCTAGCAAGCCAGGTTACTATGATGGTCCTCTTTCAGAGATAAGGCCATATGAGTGCATACAGCTATGTGGAGATTGGAAACACTGAGTGCTTCATTGAGAGCCATGAAGCTAATATGTAACAGCCTAGATTCAAAGTAGACAACCTCATGGCCAAGTCATCTCCTATCCTCTGCATATTAACATCCTGAAGGCTGCAGCAGAGAAGGGAGGACAAGCTGATAGTAATACTTCCACTCAAAATTCAATATTTTCCCTCTACCTGAGAGTCCACCCATATCCAGAGTGCTCATACACAGTGTTAGATCCATAGTCTTCTTAAATGGAAGCTATTTGACATCAATTCCATCCAAATTATTATTTCAACTCAGATATACTACAAGAATGGAAGCACATTAAACAAGATATGTTCTCTTCATTCTTATTTGGAGAAAACTTCCAATTAGCCTGTTAGTCACAGGATGTACTGGCTTGTTTTATGCCATCTTGACACAATCTAAGGTCATCTTGGAAGACAGAACCACAACCGAGAAATGTCTCCACTGGATTAGCCTGTGGACAAGCATTTTCTTGATTGACGATTGATGATTGATGTGAGAGGTCCCAGATCATTGTGGTTGCCACCATCCCTGGGGAGGTGGCCCTGGGTGCTATAAGAAAGCAGATTGAACAAGCCATGAAGAACAAGCCAGTAAACGGTACCCTTCCACGGCCTCTGCATCAGCTCCTTCCATTAGGTTTGTGCCTTGTTAGAGTTCCTACTCTGAATTTTCTCAGTGATGGAGTGTGGTGTGAAACTGTGAACTGAGAGTAAACCCTTTCCTTCCCAAAGTGCTTTACTCATGGTGTTTTATCACAGCAACAGAAACCATAGGTAAGACACAGACCCAGGCTGACATCACTTCTCTGTACCAGCTTTATAGATCAGGGCATAGAGCATGACTCCTGAGTGCAGCAAAAAGTGGCCCTGGAAAAAACCGCTAAAGACAACTTTACTTAATATATGCCATCAAGTGAAGATAAAAACACTACCACCACCAGGGCTAGCTGAAATCTCCTGATGTGAGGCTTAGGCCCACCAAGCTTCTTATTCTTGGGAAACCAGGGTGGCCAAAGGCAGAGCCCTCTTATTATTCTTGGCTCACCTGTTTTGATGGAAGCAAAGAATCCTGCATGCTATGGCAGTTTCATGAGCTCCTTACACCCTGTACTGGCTAGTTTTGTGTGTCAACTTGACACAGGCTGGAGTTATCACAGAGAAGTGAGCTTCAGTTGGGGAAATGCCTCCATGAGATCCAGCTGTGGGGCATTTTCTCAATTAGTGATCAAAGGAGTAGTGCCATCCCTGGGCTGGAAGTCTTGGGTTCTATAAGAAAACAGACTGAGCAAGCCAGGAGAAGCAAGCAAGCCAGCAAGGAACATCTCTCCATGGCCTCTGCATCAGCTCCTGCTTCCTGACCTGCTTGAGTTCCAGTCCTGACTTCCTCTGGTGATAAACAGCCATGTGGATGTAAGCTGAATAAACCCTTTCCTCCCCAACTTGCTTCTTGGTCATGATGTTTGTGCAGGAATAGAAACCCTGACTAAGACACACCCTAAAATCTTCACCTCGAAGAACATATCTTCTGTGAAGGCCTCTTTCACTGATTAATGAGGGAAATAAATACTTGTGATAAATTTCCAGAAGTCAAAGAAGCCACATCGTCGGCAATAGGGACAGATGAAGTATATTTACACAGAGGTGGCGAATACATGTGAACATAATTGTCTCTTACATGACACAATTCATAAGCCTTTCATAATGTCCCCTTCAACACAGCATGGAGGCTTCATGGACTCCTGTCATAAACAGCTTGTCTAGCATGACAGACATCTTACTAGGTTTCTATCCTACAATGCACAATTTGATTACAATCTCTTCTATCTATATACCTCATAAACTCTTACCCCTCTAACAGATCAAGTGCAGAGCTTTACTGAACACAGAACCTCCAGATAGCTTAGGTTATTTTCCCTATTCACATTAACTCTTTTTTTTTTTAACTTTGCCTCCTCATTATTTATTTTTTTAAATTCTTTAATCTCTTTTTATAATCCAGACTTTATCCCCCTCCCAGTCTGCCCTCTGACTGCTCCACATCCCACACCTCACCCACCCCCATGTCCAAGAGAATGCCCCCACACCCACCTCCACCCCCACCAGACCTCCCCACTCCCTGGGTCCTCAAGTCTCTTCTCAGGTGACTCTTCTCTGACTCCAGACCCAGCAGTCCTCTGCTGTATTGTATGTGTTGGGGGCCTCATACCAGCTGGTGCATGCTGCTTCTTTGTCGGAAAGATCCTGGGGACCAGGTTACTTGAGACTGCTGGTCTTCCCTACAGGGTTGCCCCCTCCTGAGCTTCTTCCAACATTTCCCTAATTCAACCACAAAGGTTACCAGCTTCTGTCCATTGGTTGGGTTTCTTTAAAGAAAATAATCTACATTTTTAAAGTAAGAGAATAAAAGCTGGAGCTGGATCAGAGAAGGAGTTTGGGATGAGTTCAGGTCTATGCTGTGTCAACAGGTCAATGCTGATTGTGAAGTGTTTTTCTTTTTGTTTGTTGTTTTGTTTTTAAAGAAACAGCCATTGTCGCCCATGGGAGGAGTGTATGACATGAGCCAACATGACAGTTCGGCAAAGAGGACACTGGTCCCCGTATCACAATTCACATCCCAGACATGCTATCAAGCTGAGATATTTTTCTTTTCTTTTTTATTAGATACCTTCTTTATTTACATTTCAAATGTTCTCTGTTTTCCTGGCTTCCCCTCCAAAAGACCCCCTATTCCCTCCTCCCTCCCCCTGCTCACCAACCCACCCTCTTTCACTTCCTGGCCCTGGCATTCCACTACACTAGGGCATAGAGTCCTCACAGGATCAAGGGCCTCCCGTTGATGACTGACTAGGCCATCTATATACCTATAGACGGGAGCTCTGGAGGTACTGGTTAGTTCATATTGTTGTTCTTCCTATGGGGCTGCAAACCCCTTCCGCTCCTTGGGTCCGTTCTTTAGCTCCTCCATTGGGGACCTTGTGCTCAGTCCAATGGATGGCTGTGAGCATCCACTTCTATATTTCCCAGGCACTGGCAGAGCCTCTCAGGAGACATCTATATCAGGCTCCTGTCAGCAAGCACTTGTTGGCATCCACAATGGTGTCTCGATTTGGCTATTGTATATGGGATGGATCCCCAGGTGAGGCAGTCTCTGGATGGCCTTTCCTTCAGTCTCTGTTCCACCCTTTGTCTCTGTAACTCCTACCATAGGATCGAAGTATCCACACTTTGGTCTTCCTTCTTCTTGAGTTTCTTGTGGTTTGTGGATTGTATCTTGGGTATTCTGAGCTTCTGGGCTAATATTTACTTATCAGTGAGTGCATGCCATGTGTGTTCTTTTGTGATTGGGTTACCTCACTCAGGATGATATTTTCCAGACCCATCCATTTCCCTGAGAATTTCATAACTTCATTGTTTTTAATTAGCTGAGTAGTACTCCATTGTGTAAATGTGCCACAATTTCTGTATCCATTCCTCTGTTGAGGGACATCTGGGTTCTTTCCAGCTTCTGGTTATAAATAAGGCTGCTGTGAACATAGTGGAGCATGTGTCCTTAGTACATGTTGGAACATCTGGTTATATGCCCAGGAGTGGTATTGCTAGGTCCTCAGGTAGTACTATGTCCAGTTTTCTGAGGAACCGCCAGACTGATTTTCAGAGTGGTTGTGCCAGCTTGCAATCCCACCAGCAATGGAGGAGTGTTCCTCTCTCTCCACAACCTTGCTAGCATCTGTTCTCACCTGAGTTTTTGATCTTAGTCATTCTGACTGGTGTGAGGTGGAATCTTAGGGTTGTTTTGATTTGCACTTCCCTGATGACTAAGATATTTTTCTATCATATTCTTTTTACCTGCAATTGGGCATAATAATCCTGGGAGTGGACATCTAAAGATCCACCGCTGAAACACAGGAAAAAGTTTATTTCAATGATTGCCAATCTGTGCTCAGAAATAGTAGTTATTAGAATTGCTGATGCCCTAATAGACAGAATCCTAAATAGTAGTTCCTTGATGAAGATAGACACACCTACAAGAGGAAGCACACCTACACAGCAGCCCTTGAATAGAGACTTCAATAAAAAGGTAGGGCAACTATCTTCCCCGAGGAATGGAGACTGGCTAGGACCCCTCTCTCTACAAAGGGTTTTATGTCTTACATTTATGCATAGAGTGCAAGAACCACAGCTGATATTCTCTTTTTAGGCTAGGAAAAAGTTCACGGTTTCCATCACAAGAGGAACCACTGCTTTAAGTTTTAAGAGACTTCCCAGGTACAGTGGAAAGAAGTAAGTAAAAACTCACACAAACCTGGACCCCACTTTTGAGGGATGGATTGCCCACACAAAGGCTTTAACTTTTCGAAGTCTATTTCCATGTTCATAAAAATGGGCTAAAGAGTAACTCTGGAAAGGATTTTTTAATTAGCATGCAATGTGTCAAATGCCACCATGATAGTTTTGAACAAAGAATATATTCGTGATTCTGCTTCTCACTAACACTGTTCCCCTTTTGTACCCTCCTCCTCAGATGCCTTTCCACATACCTATCCTCCCTCCTCATCAAATATTCCACTCTCCTCCACTCCTTTCTACATTTTAAGACTCTATACATATAAACAAATACACTGTAAGCTATGCAGGAGCCACATATGAATTAGAACCTGTCTGTCTGTATGTCTGCTGGTCTGTTTGTTTTTGTTTTTGTCTTCAATTCCAGGAAAGTTAAAGAAGAATACAAGCAAAATTTCCAGCTAGAATCTGAAAATATTTAAGAAAGGTAAAAATCTCTTCTTGATTTAATAACTTTACTTTAAAATCCAATATTAAAGAGTTACAGGGCAATGCAGTGACTCATTGAAAAATGTCATCAAAAAACTTCAGCATATTTTTAAGGGTCTTCCTTCAGCCTCCCATTGTTTAGACTAATACCTCAGGGGTAATGAGATACCATGGAAACTGGACCAGCTTTGATTTTGAGGGTGACTGACCAGAAATTCTTTCCATGAAGCTCAAATAAACATCTGGAGCATTTTCTAACTTGAAGCATCACAAACATGCCAGTAACACTGCTGATAACAAGAGACCCACGGGCAGCTCAAGCTACAGATGGAACCTGGCTGGTGACTACTGCACATCTCAAGGAGCATAGGAGGGAAGCTAGCTGCAGAACTGGAATCCCCCTATAACTGCGCCACTTCAAACCAGAAGACCCGCTGTCTACAAAGGGCCTACTCAGACATTTCATTCTGAATCCAGACAATCTCGCCTGGAAATGGCATGGAATATGGATTAGGCCTAAGAAAAATGAACATTATTACTAGTGGATTTTACTATGGAGACTAAAATAATTCAAAGGAATGGCTTGTTTTCTTACTAATCAACATGTTTACTAATTAATTAATTTAGATAGTGGCCAAGAACGGTGTGACTACCATTATAATGCTATTTGGCCACCAGTCATGCAAACAAATCTGTTATCTCGGAACAAAATCTTGTTCTTTTACATCCCTTTTAACCAACTGGAATCTTTCAGTAACTTGTTATTTCCCACCTTATTAAACATATTATGAATGAGAAAAAGTTTAGATTATACTCAGAGATCTTTTGCAAAAAGCTTCTTTGTTTAGCATAATCTCCATTGGAGGTGCCAGCAACTACACAAGTCCTTAGCTGGTCACATAGAAGTCATGGCATACACCCCAAATGTGGAGGCTCATGAATTTCTCAAAACTTCAGAAGGCTCCAACAAGATGTATGTCCCAAACACAACTTGGTGGTCATTTTTATTTTTTAATATTTACTGGTCAAAAATAATAATTAATTAGTAAGAAAATAGCCACAAGCATTCTGCATATTGAGGTCTGAATGGAGTTCCTTTTCATGTGCAAAGAGCTCACTAGTAGACTGACACACAAAAGGACTTACTCTGATAACGATGCCTAATGCAGGGCTCATACTCTTCGGCTCATTTCATTCATGGGGTTGTTTAAAGAGTTGTTTTCAACCAAGAAGGAATATAGCTTACACAAGGGCACTCTGCCAGAGTCGTGACACAGACACTGGTATCTGAGAGAGGCTGTTTCTTATGGCTAGTTGGGGGCATTTATATTAGAGCAAAACACTTGTAAAATGATAGAAAGTAGAAGAGTCATCATACTGGCTAGGAAGGGGTGGGGGGGATGGAAATAGGCTAGATAAGGTGTCCAAAAATACATTAGCTAGGAAGAATTAGATCTAGTGCTGTAGCACTGTGATATAATGAACAACAGGTAATTGCACATTTCTAAATAATTTGAAATGTCCAAATATCCCATGCCCATAGGAATGACAAAGGTTTAGAGAGATGAAAATGATAATTACCTCCAGTTTGATCATTATATAATATAAACATGTATGGAATTACGCCACTAATATTTACAAGCATTGTACTTTCGTTATGAGTAAAAGCACCATTTTTTTTTTTTTTTTATGTCTTAGGACAGACGTGATCAAAAAAGAAGGCAGCAAAACCCACCAGGCCAGAAAACATTGCGCATGACAAGCAAGTCTGAGCATTGGAGTCTCGTGGTGAGCCCTGCTAGCCCAACATTTCCAGGACCAGAAACCTGAGGCTGGTAATAGATATTTATCAATAAAGAGCATCTGATAGGACGTTCTCAGCCTTCAGCTGGAGGCCTTTCCAATTCAGGGCAGATGATGCTCCCCTCTGAGATGCCTTCGAAACTTTCAGCACAGGAGTTTGCCCAGCAGTCTCATCAACATCGTTTAGATGTTATTTTCCTTATTTGAGAATTCAGGGCAATCAAAACAAAACAAAACAAAATATCACCAGGTGATTGTAAAGAAACCAATAAGTTAACTCTAAAATGTGTGTGGACATTTTGGGTTTTTTTGTTTTATTTTGTTTTGGTTTGGTTTTGTTTTTTTTTTTTTGTTTTTTTGTTTTTTTTTTTTTCGTTTTTTTGTGTTTTTTTTTGTTTTTGTTTTTGTTTTTTTTCCTAAGAGAATTTTTTTTTATTAGATGTTTTCTTTATTTACAATATCTCCTTTCCCAGGTTCTCCTCCAAAAATAAAAAATAAAAAATAAAATAAAATAACAAAAACTAAAACAAACCCCTGTTCCCTCCCCCCTGCCCCTGCTCACCAACCCATCCTCTTCTGCTTACTGGCCCTGGCATTCCCCTACACTGGGGCATAGAAGCTTCACAGGGTCAAAGGCCTCTCTTCTCATTGATGACCGACTTGGCCATCTTCTGCTATACATGTGCTGCTGGAGCCATGAGCCCCACCATGTGTACTCTTTGGTTGGAGCTTTAGTCCCTGGGAGCTCTGGGAGTATTAGTTAGTTCATGTTGTTGTTCGTCCTATGGGACTGCAAACCCTTCAGCTCCTTGGGTCCTTTCTCTAGCTCCTTCATTGGGGACCCTGTGCTCAGTCTAATGGATGGCTGTGAGCCTCTACTTCCGGGTACTGTCAGAGGCTCTCAGGAGACAGCTATCTCAGGCACCTGTCATCTAGCACTTGCTGGCTTCTACAATAGTGTCTAGATTTGATGATTGAATATGGGAAGGATTCCCAGGTGGAGCAGTCTCTGAATTGTCCTTCCTTTAGTCTCTGCTCTATAGTTAGTCTGACGGTTCCTCCTGAAATTGGACATAGTACCACCAGAGGACCCAGCTATACCACTCTGGGCATATACCCAGAAGATGCTCCAGCATGTAATAAGGACACATGCTCCACTATGTTCACAGCAGCCTTATTTATAATAGCCAGAAACTAGAAACAACCCAGATGTCTCTCAACGGAGGAATGGATACAGAAAATGTGGTACATTTACATAATGGAGAACAACTCAGCTATTAAAAACAATGAATTTATGAAATTCTTGGGGAAATGGATGAATCTGGAGAATATCATACTGAGTGAGGTAACCCAATCACAAAAAGAACACACATGGTATGCATTCTCTGATAAATGGATATTAGCCCAGAAGATCAGAATACACAAAGTACAAACTACAAACCACAAGAAACTCAAGAAGAAGGAAGACCAAAGTGTGGATACTTCGTTCCTTCTTAAAAGGGGTAACAAAATACCCATGGAAGAAGTGTGGACAGCTTTTTAAGATGCAGACTAGCCAAAGCTATTTTTGAAAAAAAAAAAAAAAAAAACAGGGTAAAGAATAATGCTACATCCTATTTCCAAGTCATTGGAAGTCAAGTTTACAGAATAGAAATGATAAAAGATGATTGATGACTTACTCCTGTCCCATTAGAAAAGGGATCTCACTCAGAACTTTTGACTTTAACAGCTTGTAGATCACAAGCACAGCAAGTCACAACAAAGTTGCTTTTATTCTGTGTCCATGGGGAAATCAAATTGTATACTGGGTTGTTAAGAACAGAAGATAGGTAATAGAACTCAAAAGAGAAAAGGTAAGGACTTGGCCAGATTTCTAGACCAAAAACACTCAGACTATAGTTTCCAGTGATGGTAGCTCAGAGGCACCAGGAGCATTCACTGCACACCTCGTGGGATGAAATAGAAAGAAATACTTCATCTTTGCTGCAGAAGTTAGATAAATTTGCTTTAGAAAGCATCGGTTCTTTTTCTTCCAATTCTTGCATTTCTGCTAAAAGTGTAACTTACAATAATTAACATCTGATCAATCAGAGCATCGAGAATACTGAAGTCTCATTTCTGTAACATCTGGATGAACTCTAAGAAGCAAACACATTCAAATCTTATCACCTAGTGGAAAGATTGACTGTAAACCTGACAAAATTCAGAATCATCTGGGAAATAGCTCTGGATGAGCCTATGTGGGTGACCTCCATTGTGTTCACTCATGTGGGAAGATCCATCATGCTTGAGTGGGACCATTGTCTGTCTGGGATCCTGCATTGTTTGAGAGGAGAAAGGGAACTGCCTAGGAGCATACATTCAATCCTCTGTGTTCCTGATTATGGCTGGAATGTGTGGCCAGTTGCTTCAAGCTCCTGCACCCTTGGCTTCTCCACCTTGATCGACAGGACCCTTGATCTGTAACCCATACTTTTCCCCTTACTTTGCTTTTGGCATGGCATTTTACCATACCAGAGGGACAAGAAACTAAGACAGAGCTTTTCCATGAATGAATTAGTTACCTTCATGAATGTGTTACTGTATTCTTTATTTGATGAGTTCATTTATTCCTTTTATCTTCCCTCCTCTGGTGCCACTCACACAAAGCAGAAACAGCTGCTGCACTGTAAAATGGAGAATCCAGTTCCCTGTGCCCTAAGAAGAACTTACAGTTTAACTAAATATGTATAGGCAAATTGTCTGTGCACGGAAGTTCGGGATTCCTACTCTTGATTACAAATTCGATATCATGTGGAACCTTAAGTAAACCTAAGAACTGAAGTCACTGGACACTTCATGCAGATGCAGTGGGATCAGAAATTGGTGGTATTGAAGCTGTCATAGAATGCACCGTGAATGTTGGCTACTTAAATGAACATACAATCTCTGTTCAGTGTCTCCCCATTCTCTAAAAGCAGAAGGCTGACAACTCCCAAGCGGTGTAAATGTTCTAGATGGTTGACTCAGCTCTGTTTTGTTGTAGTTCAATTTGCATTTTAATGAGACCATTACATTTAGATTTTAGAAAAAGATGTTTCTGCAAACCTCTCCAAAGGAAAGGGAATCATTCTGTTAGTTACATTTTGGTTCAGAATATACAAATTAACTTCACATTTCAGGTTTAATAGTATTCACATAAATGAAACAGCAGCATGCGTGAAGTTTTCCCTCACCATGATCCAAAGTGATAAATAATCTCTGACTTGCTCAAATCCCTTGATGACCAACTCTGCTCCTTCATGTGGAAATAACAACTGAAAGCAGATGAGCTGCATCTGGCTTCAGATTTCGGAAAGAATATTTCAAGCAACTCAGAGTGCGAGCAGGGGACTACGGCACTGGGCAATGATAGCTGTAAATTAGAGAGAATCTGCATGCCAAATTAAGACATTTTTACACAAAACAAGACACGTGCTTTCTTCAAATAGCTTACAGGAAGGATATAACACCAATATCATGGGCACCAACCCTTGCTTCTTCACTGGAAACCAAAGGAAGAGTCAACAACCAAATACCCACTAAGTTCTTAGCTGTGAGCAAGGTATTGTGTTAGTTCTGTTCAGAGAAATTGAAAACCTTGAGTGACCATTGTTCCTTCTGACCTACAATCGTAAATGCAGGATTTCCATCACACCGCTGACTTCTCTCTTCTCTCCCTTCTTCAGTTTTTATGAAGACTCTAACAAAAGATGTAGATTCCCTAAAGTAGACAACAGTGATGTTGAGTTACACTTTGGAAGATGTCCAGAGTTGGCAGAGGATGATTTCATTTTGTAGAAATCATGCTTTGTCGAAATAAGTGGCAAAAACATCATCTGGAGATGCCCAGAATCTGAAATCTCTCCACATTTTGCCCATGGATATAAAACTCCACGTGGTCTTGGGGGAGAGGGGAGAAAAGATGGTGGGTAGAGAATGAAGGATAGAAGTTGAAAGGGCATGACCATACATGAGCAGGCGCCTTATGAAATGTTAAATTTTCTCATTGCAGAGAGGAAATACCCAGTGAAATGAACCGAGGGAAGAAATGGTTCACTTTGGCTCACAGTTCGAGGGTACAGTGCATCATGGCAGGGAGGTCATGATGGTAGACTGAAGGAGCTGATCCCATTGCATCTGAAGTCAGGACAAAGAGAGAAATGGATGCTGCTACCCAGTCCTTTTCTCCTCTTTACTTAGTGGAGGAGCTTCAACTCATGCAATACTGTTGTCTGCATTTAGACTGCAGCCTCCTACCTCAGGTATCTAGGAAGTCCCTCACAGGCAGGTCCAGAGATTTGTTCCCATGGTGATACTACACCATGTCAGTTGAATCAACCATCAGAGAAACAAATGTGTGAAAGAAGAGTAAAAAGGCTACATACTTATGTAGTTGTGTACGCATACCTGAAAACACAATGTTCTGTTTGGGAACATGGGCGGGGTAAACTTTTTCCTAATATTAAGGGCCAAACTACAGGATTACACATCAAGTTGCAAAGACAAAATATAAAGTTCATCACGAATCTAAATTATGCCACTGGATGACCTCACACTACTTTAATCTGTAAACAGTCTGAAGTTTCAAAAATGAGATGCAGAATGTATTGTTTGGGTCTATTTTCTAGAATCTTAAATACATCACTAGCAAATGTACCTGAGGACTTCCTGTACCACAGACCCAGACCCTAGCTTAGAGAATCCTTGTGATTCTGAAGTAGAACTTTCAGGAGGGTTGCCACCAAGATCAAGCACAGTGGAAATGCATAGATCATTCCGATGAACCATGCATTGCTCACATTGACATAAACATATTCCCAAGTAGTCACTGTCTTAATTAAAATGGCTAGCCCAAATAGCATCCAATGATCAAGTGTATCACCTCTCAAACAGATGAGCTAATAACTGGATATCTTGCTTTGGCCAAGTACCACCTTTCTCTCTTAGGGTAAATAATGGAGCCACAATAAATCTGTTATCCTTGTCTGTTCTCCAATGCATATCTCACACAGGATCCTAAGCCCTATATTATAATCTCTTTATTCTAATTCCTCCAGGTGAAGGTCAAATAATCGTGATACAAACAACCATATCACTAACTTCCGTATGTGAATAATTCAGCACAAATCAAATTCAGAAGAGGGGGAGAGAATTTTGGAGAAGCTTCAAAGCCCAGCTCTGCCCAGGATACATGAGGTTTCTCACTTCTTCCATTGTTCTTTTATCATGAAGGTGACAACCAAACAATTTAATAAAACCAACTGCATGGAAGGGGTACATTGAGATCTTGGAGGGCTTCAGTCCCCTCTCTCCTGTCACTGTGTCCTGGGACTAATCCAGTGTAGTTATTCCTCCTAAGACCTGGCTTTAGCTTTTTGTGGGCAGACTAAAGCCCTTCAAACTGTCCTCCTGACCCCCCCAGCAGTGCTGGCAGGGTCCTCTGTGCTTTCAGCCTTCGATTCCTATAAGATTCCTGAACTTGAGCTGATTTAAACACAAGCCTGATGATGTTTAGAGAAAGGCTGGCACTGTACTCATAAGCTGTACCACCGTCGCTGAGAATATTACCCATCACAACACGGCTATAGTCAGATAGCTTGCGTTCTTCAAGCACCACCAAGCTCTGTCTCGCAAGGTCTGTTTCTGCAGTGTTCTGGAGGCATTAGTAATCTCCAGAGCTAGCCTAGGCCTGTTTGTGATGTATCACAATCCATTACCTATCCCTTTACTTCACCCATCTGGTTGACACTGGCTTCCTAAGAGGACATGAGCAAGCCGCCTGCCAGCACTGTTAGCCGCCACATTTAGGCCTCAGCCTTGTGTCAACCATGAGTTCTGATGGCCTCCAATGTTCAGGAATAGCAGAGTAGGCCTGAGAATTCAAGAGCTCCAAGGGTATCCTAGGCTCTCCTCTGTGTTCATGAACAGCTTTCAGGAGAATTCACGGTCACTAGGTATAGAAACTTAAAACAAATAAACAGGTTTTGATGTAAGTACATAACTTGAGTCTGACATTCTGGGTTAAAATTTGGAAGCATCTCTAAATTTCTTAGAAATGTGTACATTCACTGTCCCAGCAGTTTTCTTCCCATAGACACACTCAGAAATTAAAGACATCTTTACAAGAATTCTTATTTTAATTTATCTATGATAACAAAACCCAAGTGAGAAACTAAATACTCTCAAATTGGGATTGCTGACATTTCTATTTAACTCATGGTAAGAGAGAAATCAAAAAACACCTACACCCAAAATTTTCAAGAAAAAAACTATTCTTAGCAGTATTTCAATGTATTAACTGAGCTGGCAAGCAAGCTGGGAATTACAGGCCAATGAGAATGGTCTAGGAAGCTCCACCTGGAGGCCAGCTTTCACTGTTTGGAAAGCTGCCTCTGTAGACCTGATCAGTGATAGGACTGGCTAGCCCAGGTTAGGGAGCACCCCAGAACCCTTGTATCCTCTTCTCCCCACCCCAACCTAAGACTGGCATTCTAGAATATTACATTTTCAGAGTCATGATGAATGAAAACAGTATCTGTTCCCAGGGAGAAGCACAGGAAAAAATTGCCTCTTTTGACTTTGCTTCTGGGGAAACAGAATGAAACTTGGGGGTGGAAAACACAGCCTAGCTTCACTATGTGTAAAGCGACTGCACAGCCCTTCCATCTGTGTGGGCAACAGGCCGGCCTCAAGCTAAGCAGTTCATTTTATGCAACACTGAGTGATGGAGCCTCAGGTCCTGGACTTAGCAAACACACACCAGTAATCTTATAGAGCAGGGGGAGACATTCACTTGTATTTCATTGTATGAAAAGTCATAATTGTAAGAAAATGGTACAAAGAATTTTAAAAGTTAGGTCATAGATAATATGGATGATGCATTAGATGATATATATATATATATGATAGATGATAGACAGATGATAGATAAATAATAGATAGATAGATAGATAGATAGATAGATAGATAGATAGACAGTCAGACAGATAGACAGACAGACAGACAGACAGACAGATAGATAGATAATCTTTGAATTTGAAGTCCATGAAGTAAATACATTACCAGAGGTTATGAAGAGCAGAGATTGAATTACAGGATTTCCTATTGTTCTCATAATTTTAGTATTTTCCAAATGCTCTAAATTTTACATATGTATTGGAAATTGCACAAAATGTTATTGGGCAAAACTTAACCTTTAAAAAATATACCTGATCAGTAATAAAACATTTGCCATGATTTCTGGCATGGTCTGGCTTCCCTAATGTAAACACTATCTGAAACAAAGATGTGAGCTTTGCATAGCTTTTCCTTCCTTCATTTCTACTGTGATTAAATACCTGCTGGGTAGCAAAACCCACAAGGCAGCTGCACAATTACAGATGAATACAAACCAGCCCTGGTCTCCAGAGTACACAGCTTGTATGGGGATCTCAAAATGTAGCATGTATAAAGCCCACCTTTGACTGATCCACACCAGGCTCAGGACATCACCCCATGGAGGTCCTCACTCAGCCTTGGCAAGCACCTGAGAAGGATTTCTACAGGGAATGAGTCATAGCCATAGTGTGAAAGCACAGGAATGACTCAGAGACAGAGGAGACGAAAGGGGGCATTTTAGGTGAAAGAGAAATACCTTCCCTCCACCTCCCTGTACTCCTTCATCCTCTATTCCCTTATGTACTTTTTTCTCATAATCAGTATCACTTGTCAATACAATATGATTAACATAGTAACTTCCTCACTTGCTCACTTGCTGTCTGTCTTCACTCTGTTTGAAACTTGATTAGCTACAGAACAACCAGTGCTCGAACATTTATGAGTAAAGAATGAAAGACAAAGAGACAAAAGACAGAAGAATTAGCTCAGAAGACTTCTGTTTCCAGGGTATAGATCACAGCTGGTCACCAAATGAGATGGGAAAGAGATAGGGGTTACTATAGAGTACCCAAACAAAGAATATCCCTTGAGATGTGACAGTATAAGAAAGCTGCATAAAAAGGGGTAAGGTACAAGGAGGATAGAGAGAGACTAAGATAGCTGTAGTCACAGCAGGCAAAGGAGAGAAAGATTGGCTGAAGCAAGATGCACAAACACACATAGCCATTTATGCCACAGCTGCTCAACTCACCTGCAATTCCAAAAAAAAAAAAAAAAAACACAAAACAAAACAAAAACAAAAAAACAAAACAACAACAAAAAAACCCACAGCCGTGGTAGGCATTGTTGTACCTATATTTGCATGCTGGGTTCTTCTTTAAGATCATGGGACATATCATAATGTTCTATGAACATTACAGAAGTCTTTTTCTTGTGCAGTTTATATATTGTGCAATATAATAAAAAATAACTTCAAGTAGTGCTTAGTGCAATGAAGAAAAATAAACAAAAGGAGAAAATAGAGAGATCCTCATACTGGTTAAGAAGGCACACCACAGGAGACCATGGGGCTCCTTGGGGATTATCAGCATCCTCCCTGTTAACATCCCTGATGGGGTAAAAAGAGTACATCTGTGAGATGCAGCGAGAAAGTATGTTCAGCAAGAGCCCACAACAGATGGCCCTCGCCTAGGAAGGCTTCCATAGAGCACAGCTCAGGTTGTAAATGACAGGTGAGGGTGTGGGGCTGCCATATGATGGCTGCTTGTGCATAGTCCAGACGTGATAAATGCAAGTGGAGTATACCTGGTAAAAATGGTTGACTGGAGCCTGAGGAGAAGGTCTGGCTTTTGACAATTGGAGTTCTGCACAGAGGGGTCCGTTTTTAAGTCTGTGGCTTGGCTTACTCAGAGAACTGGAAGTTTTCCATACCAAATGAGTTCTCTCTAAAGCTAAAGTCTCCTCAGACTCAATCTGAAGGGTCATTGGAAACACGTAGGTCCGTGTTGTATTTAATGCACTGGGCAAGAGACAGAGAAGAGCAGTATGATGGGATGGGTGGCTAATAGGTAATACTGTGGCTGAGGGAAACGTGAAGAATTTTTCTTAAAATCACATCTTGAAAGAAACTGTATTTTCAAGGATTCTGGTGCCTGTGACATTCCTTAAGTGCAGAGAACTCAGTGATGGAGAGAGGTCAGCCCCAGGCAAGGAGCAGCTGGGATGGGGGAAGCAAGCAAGTGCTCACTGCTTCTGTCTCCAGTCGTTCTGCACTCAAGAGCTGCTCTGTGTTTTCCCTTCCTTTATTCCGGGGAATGAGGCAGAAGTACAAGAATTCTGAATTTAAGAAAAGTTTATTTAATGAAGAACTAAAGTCAGAGAGGAATTGCCCTTTCTGCATTCATGTTGTTAAATATGTAATCCATGTGTTTTCCTTCTTGGATCTCTGCAGGCACAAGAGTCAAACTTGGCAAGCTATCACTATTTTGTCATTCAGCCTGTGGGCAGATCCCGTAGGCATCCATCTTACTGAAATCACAGTTAGGTACATTATCACATTCCTCCAACTCCTGTTTTGATTGTGATGAGCACACAACACCACCTGCCTGACTTAATTACATGAGGTGAATACTGATGAAGGACAAAGATGTAAATCTAACTTTTAGGTAGAAAAGATACTGGCTTCTACAGAATGTTCTGAAAGCAAGACAGCCTCTTGTTCTCAGATGCACTCTGTCCCCAATGGAATGATGAGCCAGGGATCTAGGCAGTGAGCTGAGTCAGCCTTCACTGACAATAGGCTTGCATACACAGTTAAGTCCTGAACTGTGCCCTTTAGAAACTGATGGGAAGGAAGTCCACTATGCCTTGCCAACAAATGGGGGTCTCCAGTTTTAACAACAGTACTTACTGAAGTTTACAATATGCTTTGTTTTACTTAAGCCATACAGACAACTAGGAAGCTGGCTACCATCAGACCTAGTTCATGGATGAAGAAGCAAAGGCTTATGGGTGTTGGTAAATAGGAATTAGAGTTATATCTAGAAACCCATGCACATGCTCTTAGCAGATTCCTCCTCTGTAATATTGAATTTATAGATTACCCAGGTGAAGGTCGGTGTGACCTCTGGCACAAAGCCCTACCTAAGTTGTTCTAACTCTGAAGTACAAGGACACTACAACAAGGGGTGTATCCAAAGACATCTTTGTTTCCCCCTAGAACACTGTTAGCCAGAGTGCTGTAATTACAAAATAAAAAATGGCTACAAAAATCTTTCATGTCCTGTATTCATGCAGCTTTGCTATGTGACCATGAAACCGGGAAGTTCTTTCCATGGAGAAGTGCAGACTGTTTCTGCATGCCTTTGGTTTGAATTCTAGCCCTGGGATGTGCTGCATTTGGAGCACATAGGAAATGACAGTAAATGTAGGATTTAAAAAGACTTTTCTCATAAGTTTGTTTTCTTTAAGTTGGCAAACTAACACCCACCCCTCCCCCAATCCGGACAAATTGAGGCAGTCTGCTGGGTGGCAAGGCACTTCCAGCACTCCCCTGCTCCGGCTGATAACAAATCAACCACTGGACAAGTCAGTGTGGCCAGCCTCCAGTAGCCATCCCAGCAGAAGCACCAAAGACCCCAAGAATCCCTCACTTGACCTGTGGGATTGAGATGTGAAAGATGTTTGCTGTTTTCTGAGGTAGCTCTTTATCCCATAGAATTTAGGAGGACTTGTTCTGACACCCTTGCATTGCTATCAGTAGTGTGATATGGCTGTGTGTCCACCTCAGTCTAAGTCATGCATCTCTAGGGTATACGTTCTTTATGAGACTCTACCACCCCTGGAGGCAGCAGCCTGAAATTGTAGCTATTCCTCTGTCTAGGACAGGAGGATCACAGATTCAAGACATGCCTGTCTGAGCAGTAAGTTCAAGCCTAGACTAGACAACTCAGTGAGCTCCTACATCAAATTAAAACAGTAAAGAGAACTAGGGATATAGTTAGAGGTGGTAGAACACCGGCACATTGTGAAGGTTTGATCCTCAGTGTCAGAAAGGGATGGTGGGCAGTGGGGTTAGAAAGAGAGAGATTGAGATCTTTTTGAACTACTTGTGCTTAGAGAAATAGAACAAGAAAAGCCCCAAAGCTGTGTGATTGCCATGTGGGTCACGAAAGGAAAGAGTAGGACTCCTCCGAGCACTGGATGTTTATGCTCTTCTAAAATTTCGAATTGAAATCTAATCCTCAGTTCTGCGGCATTCAAGGTGGGGAGAGAAAACTAGTTTTAGATGAAGTTCTGATGGTGGAGACTCTATAGCAGGATAAACTCCCTATAGCAAAGGAAGAGCAGGGCTCCTCAAGTGTGTCTGTGAGGACATAGGAAGGACGCAGCCACCTGCCAGCCAGGAAAAGGCTCCATGCCAGACCTGGTCTCTACCAGGGCTTTCTCCCGGGTGCATGAGAAATAAATATTTCTACTTTAATCCACACCTTGTATGGAATCTTGTTTTATCTGTTCAAACTAAGACAGAAGGTCCCCCAAAGAAGTGGGCCTTGTGCTGAGAAGCCAGTAGAACATAGGAGAGGCAAGTGAAGTGGGTGGGTGCTGAGGTGGGAAAAGGAGGGTCATCTCATGGGTGGAAGACAAATTTAGAATAGATAAATGAAACAAATCATAAATACAAGCACAGGCCAATCTCCGCTAATCCTCTTAAGCAGGAGATTGTGGGAATATTTTCAATTTTTTTCCAAGAAGTGCTGATGTTCAAAGAAAAAGTCATTATGACTTGTCAGGCAGTGCCAGTCAACTGCTTGATGAGAGTGGTTGTGCTATTTGCTCTGTGGTTTCCTTTCCTAATTAAAGCAATTAATTTTAAAACAGATCTTAAACTGGGTGTTGCAATTTATAATAATGTAATAGCATCAAGATGGAACCTCAAGTTCGTGCATATACTTTATCATCTACTGGCAAGGCAGAGACAAGGAGAAAGATCCACTGTTCTCTATCACCATGAAAATAGCAGAAACAAGGCAACAAGTAAGCACTCCCAAAGAGTGAGGTGACATTGAGACTTAGTCGGAGCTGCTGAGACAATGTTGAGGTGACTACAAGAGCCGGGAGAATAAAGGAGTAGCCTCTATTGTTATTATATCCCATAACTAGAATGCTGCAGCCAAAGGAATAAACTAAGAAGCAAACCTTGCAGTAGAGCGTGCCTGCATATCTTCTCTGGGAGAAAGTATAGATAGGAACAGAATTTAGACACATGAGTCTCAGTTCCATATTAATGGTTATTTATCTGATTTCAGTGCATATACTTTAAACTACACTCACATCCATGTAGGGAACTAATTATTAAATGTGTTGTATTTAACTATCTAACTTTAACGTTTATCTATCTAAAATTAAATATATTTTGTGAAGAAGAAATTTTAAAAGGTGTTTCTCAGGCCTAGCACTACACATCTGCAAATTAAAAATTAAATGATGAATGAATGAATGAATGATGAATGAATGAATGGTGAAAGAATGATTAGGATGCATGCTTCACCAGGAACACACATAAATAATCTAAAAAAAAAATCAACCAATTTCTGCTTAGGGGGAGTATCTTTCTAATTTACTCTAAATCACTTTTTCATTCATTTATTTCAATCATTTACTTTGAAATAGTAGTCAAATGGCATATATAGTTTTAATTGGACCATTATTTGGAAATAATTTAATACCTGTATATATTGGTCTGAAAAGCACCCAGATATTTCCAAACACCACAGGCTATTGTCACAGTTCTTGATTGCCCGCCATAACTAGATGATCTGATCACTCTCTTGCTGGCAGTCTCTTGGGTGTAGTTGCCAGTACTTTACAATGATAAAATAATGCCCCAGGAATATTCTTCATAACAGTTATGTGGTCGCTTTTGTATATTGTAATAAATCCCAACACTTAAAAGTCAGTATGCAATGGAGGCCAAATATCTCCCCAAATTATTAAGCAAATATGAAATCAGGAGCATTAAGCAGAGTTCAAAGGTTTTCTAGCCCATGACTTTGATATCATTGATCTGCTATCTACATCTGTGGGGCTTCAATGGGGATTAAGAGATGGAATCTCCATGATTCCTCAAGGAGACCATACAGTCTGTGGTCTGACACCGGGAAAGATGCTTCTGTATCCCTTATCCAATTCCCTTGGCATTAGAAATACTTTGTTTTCAATAGCTTTTTGCACTGTAAAGTATTTTCATGGGTATAATCTGGCATCTTGAGGATAATACCCAAATCTGATGATAAAGTTTACTTGTATTTCATACATAACTGATTCACATAGCACAAAAGTGATCCATATAATATTTTTAATAATTTCGTGCACAAAACAAAATGTATTGTAGAATTTCTACTTCTGGTGTCATATTAGTTCAAAATGTTTGAACTACTAATATTTCATATTTAAGAGTTTTAGAGTAAGGGAGGTACAGTTTATAACATAGGAGAAGCAAATCTTTTTAAGAGCTTTAAAAGCAATCGCAAAGCCCTGGAGTGTCTAAAGTAAAGTCAACATGGACTCACAGGGATGCTGGGAACAAATCCCAGGTGAGAAGGGCACAGAGTATGTAGAAATGGACTGTAAGGGTCTGGGGGCTGAAAATGATGAGGGACTGGCCATACGTCAGTGCTGGCATTAAGAAGCAAGAACAGCACAAAGGTGGTACCCCTTTTAGATGCCAGAGGAATAGAAACTTGGATACTCCGCTCACTGGGCTACCTAATAGAATCTGACACTGTGCCTCTCTCCCTCTCTCTCCACAGGAGTTGTCTCCTTGCCAGTATTGTCTGCATGCCGAGTCACTCCCTTTCAGTTAAGAACGGTTGTCTGAGAGTTGGGATGGTAAAGAAACCCTAACAACCTAAAAACATATGTCTTACCTACAAAATATATTATGGGAAAAAAAGTATTTTCTTCCCTGTGATGAATTCATTCTGGTGAAGGATTGTCTGAAAACATGGTTTAGTTGATTTACTATGATTTTAATTAGGGATTCAATCCATGCTACCCTTTTGATCATGGGCTAAGTAAGTTCCTTAGCCTGGGAAACAAGAGCACCATATTGTT
Source organism: Montemys delectorum (assembly GCA_019843815.1). Taxonomy (NCBI): domain Eukaryota; kingdom Metazoa; phylum Chordata; class Mammalia; order Rodentia; family Muridae; genus Montemys; species Montemys delectorum. The sequence continues at coordinate 3,703 of JADRCD010129050.1, read as the reverse complement.
GTGGTGGTCACATTAAAGTACTTCAGCCTGGGTTAAATAGTTAAAGGTTGAAGTTCCGACTCAGGCACTGTCGGATTTTCTCCTCAGGATCCTCTCTCATTGGCTTACAGACAACCCCGTCTTGTTGCCTCTTTACATGAACTTCGTTTGGGTGTGTCCCTTCTTTGTCCTAATGTCCTCTTCTTACAATGGTATCAATCAGAACAGATCAGGACCCTCACTAGGGGCCATATTTATTTTATCTTTTAAAAACTGTGTTTCCTTTTTTATTGTTTGAGGATTACATACAAGTATTGAATGTGTTTTGATCAAATCCACTTCTCTTTCCTCCCCCTGCAATGCTTTCCCTCCCCCATTGCACGACTTTTCCTTCCCAACTTGATGTGCTCTTTTTTGTTGTCTAAATCCACTAAATCCACTTAGTGCTGCCTGAGCGTGCATGAGTGTAGCAGTAGTAAGTTAATCTCTAAACTCCCCGCCAGAGGCTGCAGGCTCGATTCTCTCTACTGCCCCAATGTTGTAGATTCTTGAAAGAAAGAAAGAAAGAAAGAAAGAAAGAAAGAAAGAAAGAAAGAAAGAAAGAAAGAAAGA
>JADRCD010129048.1:19122-29714 GCA_019843815.1 Montemys delectorum | reverse complement strand
AAAGTTGATTTTATTCGATATTAAAATGGCTACTCCAGCTTTTTTATTGGGACCATTGGCTTGGAGAATTGTTTTCCAGCCTTTTATTCTGAGGTAGTGTCTGTCTTTGTCACTGAGGTGGGTTTCCTGTATGCAGCAAACTGTTGGGTCCTGTTTACGTGCCCAATCTGATAGTCTATGTCTTTTTATTGGTGAATTGAGTCCATTGATGTTAATAGATATTAAGGAAAAGTAATTGTTGCTTCCTGTTAGTTTTGTAGTTAGAGCTGGCATTGCGTTCATGTCTCTATCTTCTTTTAGTTTTGTTGGAAGATTACATTTTTGCTTTTTCAGGGATGTAGTTCCCCTCCTTGTGTTGGAGTTTTCCATTTATTACCCTTTGAAGGGCTGGATTTGTGGAAACATATTGTGTGAATTTGGTTTTGTCATGAAATACTTTGGTTTCTCCATCTATGGTGATTGAGAGTTTTGCTGAGTATAGTAGTCTAGGCTGGCATTTGCATTGTCTTAGCTTCTGTATGACATCTGCCTAGGATCTTCTAGCTTTCATAGTCTCTGGTGAGAAGTCTGGTGTAATTCTGATAGGCCTGCCTTTATATGTTACTTGACCTTTTTCCCTTACTGCTTTTAGTATTCTTTCTTTGTTTTGTGCATTTGGTGTTTTGACTATTATGTGGCGGGAGGAATTTCTTTTCTGGTCCATTCTATTTGGAATTCTATAGGCTTCTTGTATGTTCATGAGCATCTCTTTCTTTAGGTTAGGGAAGTTTTCTTCTATAATTTTGCTGAAGATATTTACTGGCCCTTTAATTTGGAGGTTTTCACTCTCTTCTATACCTATTATCCTTAGGTTTGGTCTTCTCATTGTGTCCTGGATTTCCTGGATGTTTTGGGTTAGGAGCTTTTTGCATTTTGCATTTTCTTTGACTGTTCTGTCAATGTTGTCCATGTTATCTTCTGCCCCTGAGATTCTCTCTTCTATCTCTTGCATTCTGTTGGTGATGCTTGTGTCCTGACTTTTTTCCTAAGATTTCTAACTCCAGGGTTGTCTCCTTTTATGATTTCTTTATTGTTTCTACTTCCATTTTTAGGTCCTGAATGGTTTTACTCAATTCCTTCACCTGTTTGTTTGTGTTTTCCTGCAATTCTTTAACGGATTTTTAGGTTTCCTCTTTAAGGGCTTCTACTTGTTTACTTGTGATCTCCTGTAATTCTTTATGGATTTTTTTGTTTCCTCTTTAAGGGCTTGTACCTCTTTATTTGTGTTCTCCTGTAGTTCTTTAAGGGAGTTATTCATGTCTTTCTTAAGTTCCTCTATCATCATTGTGAGATATGTTTTTAGATCCAAATCTTACTTTTCCAATGTTTTGGGATATCCAGGGCTTGCTGCGGTGGGAGTACTAGGTTCTGGTGAAGCCAAGCAGTCTTGGTTTCTGTTGGTAGGATTTTTGCATTTGCCTTTCGCCATCTCTTGATCTCTGGTGTTAGATGTTCTTGGTGTCTCTGACTAGAGCTTGTCCTGTCCTTGCTGCCCTGCAACTCCCCTTTGACTCCTGAGGCCTGTGCCTCCTAGCTGGTCCCGCCTTAGAAAGTCACCGGAGAGAGAATGGTGGATCTCACCTGAGTCTCTGGGCTGAAGCCCGCCCTGGAGGCAGGCCCTCCACTAGCAGGGAAGGGGCAGAGATGGTCGCTGATCCAGCTCTGTCACTCAGAAGCTGAGAGGATCCTGTCCCTGCAGCCCTGTGCTCATATATTTTTTCAACCAGGATTTTACCACAAGTATGGAAGGAGAAACAACCAGATGTCCCTCAACAGAAGAATGGGAACAGAAAATGTGGTACATCTACACAATGGAATACTGTTCAGCTATTAAAACAAGGACATCATGAATTTTGAAGGAAAATGAATGAAACTAGAAAATATCCTGTGTGAGGTAACCTAGACGCCAAATGGCAGGTATGGCAGTAGGCTTTACCCAGCAGTGGACTGAAACAGATGCAGATACCCACATCCAAACATTGGAGCAAGGTCAGAGACAATTATGAAAGGGTTGGGGGGAAGGAGTGAAGGCCCTGAAGGGGAAGCAAACCCCACTGGAAGACCAACATAGTCAACTAACCTGGACCCCTGGGAGATCTCAGAGACCACCTTACTTTTCATAACTTTCTTCTCTCTTCCATAATACCAGCCCTCATGGGGGTCCTCTGATCCTTCCTGACTCCTCTACTGATATGATATAACTGTCACAGATCTCCTGAGATGCCCAATTTTCAAAACTGCTTCCAGTGGTCTGCTGTTAACACTGGGCAACTGCAAGCTCCCTGAGGACTGTTGGATGCCAGGGCCTCTTCATCAATAAGTTGCCATACTAATACAAGGAGTCGTGTTTAATTAAGACAGATTTGCTTGTCTGAACTCTGAATAAGTCCTAGCTATTTTTGACACAGTCCCAGGGTTAAAAAAAAGTTTAAAATGGTAGTTTATAAGGACCAACTTCCAACTTCTGTAAACAGGAACAATGATGGCACATAGACTATTGTGACATTTCAATACGATATTGCTGTAAGATAGTCTGTATGCTTGAGCCTCCAGGGACACACTCAGCAACTCATCCTTAGAATCAGAGCAATGGAGTCAATGCAGTGAAATCCTACATTAATATACTGTTTAGAGGATATTTATGCTGAGTTCAGAAATCTAATTAGTGATTTCCTGCTCCCTTTTTCCATTTTCAGTTCACCTGTGTCTGTATCCAGTTCTCACTCTTGACTTCCATTCTGATGATAACACTTTGCAGTGAAGCCCCAACCTTTTGACACAGAGGCCCAGGAATGAAATGTACCAGAAGCAGATGGCACGAAGAACTCAAAATGACTTTTCATTAAAATGCTTAAGACTGCATTATCACTAGAAAAGTGCTAATAAAATTCACTGTCAGTAATTAGGGAGGACATTTGCAATGTACTTTCCCTTGGGGCTTCTCTCATCACTGGCTCCAAGTAATTCTCATGACAATGAGAAGTAAAATGATGCTATTGATACATTGCTCTTGAGTCATAGACTGTCTGGATGTTGTAATGTTACTGTGGTCTAAACCAAGTCTCAGGGGAACAGAAGCTGATGTTGATGGCTAAAGTAAAGCCTCTTTCTTAATCCATTTATCTATACAAGATCATTTAAGACTGAACTTCTTTATGTAACTAGGAATAAAGTCAACAATAACAATGACAGACTCATTGACCTAAATGAGTCTGTATATCATGTGATCACCTACCATATAGACACGTACTTTACCTGTGAAACATCTAAAGAAACACATTGCAGTGTCTGTGCACCCAGATCATTGGGCATTTAAAATACTGAACATATACTTTTGAATTGCACATCTGTGAGTTTTGGAAAATGATTCAGTCTTGATGACTCCATTACTGTCTTTGTGCTGACAATTTTAATTGTTATAGCTTAATGGGGATCAAATTAAAGGAAGAAAACTTTGTTTTAGCTCAGCATCTCAGAGGATTCAGTCTGATCATTTGGTCCCAGTGTCACTGAGTCACAGTGAGACAGAATATTATGATTATGATAAGGGTTGTTTTATGGGGAAGAGGTCTCATATCACAGGGCTCAGGAAGCAGAAAGAACATGGGGGAAAGGGGCCAGAGATATGATATAGCCTTCAAAGGCATGCCCACAATCATCTGCTTCCTACAGCTAGGCCCTAGGGTCTGGTGTGGTGACACATGCTTATAATCCAAGTAGTTGGGAGGCAGAGGCAAGAGAATCAAGAATTTAAGGTCATTCATGGCAACACAGCAAATCTGAAGCTTGCTTGGGTTTCAGAGGAGCTTAAAAGAAGACAGAGAAATGTGAGAGAAAGAAAGAAAAACAAACATAAGGAAAAACCTAGGTTTAAAGTAAGGTACAACTGGAAGAAAAACATGTTTTACATGGATTTCTAATGGTAAAACAATGAAGACCAGGAGATGGGGATAAATATCTTTAAATGATCAAAGAATTATGTTTATAGTCAAATTTCCATTGGAGACTAAGAGAAAATACTCAAAGACTGAGAAAATTTAATACCCATAGAACTCTGTGTAAAACACCTCCAAAAGGAGGTACATAAATTAGAAAATAAGTGGAGTACAAGAAACAGAGACTACAAAATTATATTTTGATGCTTAAGTAAAATAATAGCATGAAATTTATAGCATTAAAATTTATTTATTTATTTACTTATGTAGTCATTCATTTGCCTTTTTGTCTTTTGACAAAATCTGTCTATGTAGCTTGGTCTAGCACAAAATTTGTTATATATCCTAGGTTATTACTAGACTCATGATCCATTTGTCTTAGCTTTATGATTGCTGGGATTGCATGCACGCATGTAATCCTATTGTTTGATTCTACAGCATTACATTTTATAATGTAGATATGGCAGTTTGAGTGAGAAATATCCCCCATAGTCTTGGGCATTTAAATACTTGGTCCCCAGTTGGGTCAACTGGTGCTGTTTGGGGAGATTTAGGGGGTGGCTTGGAAGAAGTATGCCAGTAGGGGAGTGTTTGAGAGTTTAAAGTTCTCTCTCTCTCTCTCTCTCTCTCTCTCTCTCTCTCTCTCTCTCTGCTATGTGCTTTCTGCTTCTGGGGCCAAGCCTGATGCTTTCTGTCATGCTGTTTTTAGGGACACTAGCCCTCTGGGACCAGAAGCTGAAGTAGACTCTCTCTTCTTTAAGTTGCCTTGGTTATGATGTTTTATCACGGTGACAGAAAAGTAACTACTACAGAACTCCCTCTTAGTACATTAATGTCTGATTTTAAAACCAGAAAAGGCACAGAAAAACCCAAAAGAAGAGATAAGGTGAAATAGCTTTCTAGAATGTAGTATAACAAATGAAGGAAGGGTTGCTATAGATAATCAGTACCAAAAATTCATAACATCAAAGAAGTGATGTTCTATCCACATAAGTTTGGGATGCAAAGAAAATTTGGGGAGATAAAATAATGTATCATGATCTTTACAATCACATAATGACACCGTTCTGCTTTCTGATCATCTCTTTGCAGATGTGCATGTCTGAGGGAGGGATCTGATGTGAGCTTTGCCCACACTGTTCAGGACTTGGGATGAGCAGTGCATTGATGGAGAAATTAGCCAACTACAGCTTTTTTTAACACACAATTTCATGATTGGTGTTTGTTGAAGGAAAGCTTCAGATCCAAAGACATTCTGTAACTAAGAAGAGAACACACAGAAAGCAAGGAGCCACAAGGAACAATTTTCCACAGAAAGTCAGCCTCAGCTACCTTTACCCAGGGAGTGAGAGAGAGTGAAAGGCTGGTGACTTGAGTAGTGGTAGAAATGACACAGTTTCTTCCAAAAATAAAACTGCTGTAACCTCCAACAGTCACATGGGGTCTGGCTTTCAGAATTCTCTTCAGGGGTCTTTAATGGAGCACAACTGGAAGTGCTATCGAGCAGCTGTTAATGCCCATCTCTGCTGTTCTGCCTTCTAAGCCAACCCTTAGAATTAGCCACTTGGAGAGACCACACTAAGTTCATTGGTCTGCACAGAGACAAAATGCTGAGAATCCAAGTCATACTGCTGAGATTGCACGATCTTGTAAGCAATGGGCTATAGCTAATTAAATCTGGCATCACCCCTGTAACTTTGAGCTCCCTGGGTCTGCTGTGTTCCACAATTTTGAGAGTCTCATTTTTGCTTTTCTCTGTCAGTGACCTCTACACAGGTGAATAGCCATCTAGATCCATTGAAACCCAGGATTTCAAAACTCTAGGCTCCAATGGTCCCACTCCTGCATGGGCCTCCTCTCAGGCCTATCCTCTGGAGTATAGAGCAGTCAGTATGTGCTCCTCCAGAGTTGAAGCAAGGCTGAGAGATGGCATTTTTCATGAAGGGGAGAATAAAGGAGCTTAGGCTTGCACAAGGATCATCATAACTATTGTCAGAGATCCCTCAAAATACTTCCCCATGGGTGGAGATACAATGAGGACTGGCATGTGGGGCTAAGTGGGGGTAGGGTTTAGATATACCATATTTTTTAAAAATAAGTTGATTGACTTGATTATTTCTAAATTAGGTACAGTGAAGGTGCAGTGAATACTCATTCATGTATTATTGCTTAATAGTCTGAGATATGAGTGAGTCAGAATTTATCTATTGCCTATGATGAGAAATACAATTTCTCCTTTCCCCTTATTATCTTAAATTTGCAATTAAAATCCACCTTCTTGGGCACATTTTCAGAGTAGCACCTTTAAAATAAATTAAGAATTATGGTATTTTATTGTGGAAAAAAGCCATAGACATTGTTCTATTTTTTTAACCTGTGAGATAACTAATTTTTTTAAAAAAATATGTTATTTTTTACTATTGTATATACACATAATCTTGGGAATGTGTTATATGTTACCATATTATGAGCTTTGAAATTGTTGAGGACAATTTTTCAGCCAGTGAGTTGACCTCACTAGGGTAAAGGAACTGGTTTTACAGACCTGATTAACCTTAGTCCTATCCCTAAGGTGGTAGGAGAGAATCAACTCCACACTGTCGTCCTCTGACCTCTGCGCATGCAGTATGGCATGTGTGCCCTACCCCATTACATAAGGAATGAGAAAAAAACTTTCAAAAAATAACTTTTAAACTAAGCATTACATAGTTCTTTGCCTGCATGCCTGTCTGTATGAGGGTGTCAGACACCCTGGAAGTAGAGTCACAGACAATTGTGGGCTGCGGTTTGGGGACTGAAAACTGAACCCGGCCTTCCGTAAGAGCAGCCAATGTTCTTAACTACTGAGCCATCTGTTTAGCCAAAAAAAAAAAAAAAGTTTTTGTTAAAATATAGATGGTTAAAAAAAACAATCACTCTTTGCAGTCTTCCTCAGTGGACTTGCCTATTTTAGATGGTTCATAGAAATGGAATCGCTTACCGTGTAGTCTTCTATATATGGTTCCTTTCTCTTAGTGCAATGTTGTCAAGGTCCAGTCACACTGTAGCTGGTGTTTCAATTGGGACAGTAGTAATTTATGGACAAAACTATTCCACTGCCACCCTCTACAATCTCCAGTGTTGAGGCCCAACTTCTTGATGTGATTGTGTTAGGGACTGGGACCTTTGCGAGGAAAAATATGTTTCCATGAGGTTATGAGAGTAGACATCCCATTATAGAATTAGGGGTCCTATAAGAGAAGCAGGCACTGGGGCTCACTTCCTTTAAAAATAATTATTTTATTTTGCATGAATGGGTGTTTGCCTGCATATGCTTGTGTACCACATGCATGGCTGATGTTCAAGGAGTCTAGAAAAGAGTGTTGGATTCCTTGGAACTGGAGTTCTGTGCGGTATTGAGCTGCCATGTGGGTGCTGAGAATTGAACCCAGGTCTTCTGGAAGAGTAGCCAGAGCTCTTAGTCACTGAGCAATCTTTCCAGCCCTGATCTTCCCCTCTTAACTAAGTGAAGATATAATGAGAAGGGGAGGCATCTGCTAGCCAGGGGCCACATCAGTTGGATCCTCAATCTCCCACTTCCCCAAACAAAGGGAAGTAATTTCCGTCACTTAAGTCACTTAAGTATTGTAGCCTATATTGACTAGGACAATGACTAATGAAGTGTTAGCATTTTATTCTTCTCTTTCCACTTGTCATTCCTCTTCCCTTGATTATAATAAATACTTCTATTTTATTTTTATTTTTTAAATTATTTTTAATTTTTGAGAACCTCATACATGAGTACTAAAAGCTATATCACTGCCACATCCCTGTTCCCACTCCTGATTCCTGTTCCTTCCATATCCCTCTCCCTCCCAAATTTATGACCCCTTCTTTAACTATTACTGTTACCTATGCACATAAATATGTATATATATACACACACATCTATACCAACCTACTGAGTCCATAGAGCTTTACCTGTACGTACATATGCCCAGGGCTGACCATTTGGAATTGAGCAAACTATATCATGTCAAGCTCATTTTGGAGGGAACTGGTCCTTCCTCTGTTTCAGTAGCCATTGACGAGTTGTCACTCTATCTAGGAGAAGGACCTTGAGGAATTTCCCCTATTGGTATGTTAACTGGTATTGTCGTGCCATTGTTGAGAGTTCATGGGTATTTTTTCCTTCTCATGACTAGGGGATAATATCTAGCAACAGGCATTCTGATCCTCTGGCTCTTATCTATCATCTTTCTCTCTCCCCTTCCTTGGTATTCCTTGTGCTTTAGGTGTAGGGATGCTCTTGTAGATGTACCAGCTGGGGTTGGGTACCACCACATTAACATTTACTCTGTGCCTTTTAACCAGCTGCAGATTTCTGTAGTCATCTCCATCTGTTGTAAGAAGAAGTTTCTTCAATGAGGGGAGACTGCTGCGCTTCCCAGGCTGTGCCAAATACCTTGACCTTATTTATTTGTTTGCCTTTTGGAGACAGGGTTTCCCTGCATAGCCCTGACTGTCTTAGAACTTACTCTGTAATCGACTTTATTTTTTAGATCAGTCTTTAGTTTACAGAAAAATTGACTGGAAAGTAAAGTATGACCACAGACATCATTATTTTAGGGATTATTAATATTCAAATGGATAGACAAACTGCCTTTTACTTATCTAGTTATCAGTTGAGTGTCATGTGGACTGCTCTCTGCCTTTGCTATTATAAAGGATGCTGTTTGGTTTTAAATAAATAAGTAAATGTGTGTGTGTACACGAGTACACATGTTGAGTTTGAACAGGCATATGCATGCCATGGTGCATGTGTTCAGGTCAAAGGTCAAGCATCAGGCGCACATTCTCTTCTGTTACCTTGTGGGATCTGAGAACTTAATTTCAGCGCTCCTGCTTGCTGAATGATCTTGCCAGTCTTGCTTAGGGTTTTTGAAATTGGATCTTGTTCTGTTGCTCAGGTTAGCCTTAAATTTACTGTGTATTCCAGATTTGCTGCAGATCCTTATCCTTTTTTCTTATCTTCTGGAATACTGGCATTATAGGCAAGCACCATCACACATGTTTTCACGTAAAATACTGTATGCATGGGAGCTTTACTTTCTCTTGAATGTACAACTGAGGACAGAATTTCTAGGTCATCTGGTAAGTCCATGCTTGACTTTCTGAGAAATAGCTACACTGTTTTCTGATGTGACCATACCATTTTATAGACCAACCAGCAGTATTAAGCATGCCCATTTTGGGAGGTTTTTTTTTTTAATTTTCATTGTATATGTTTATTGTACCTGATATTGTGCTGAATAAGGAATTTCGTACAAGTATACATTGTACCTCAAGCATACTCATCCCACGTGCTTCTATCTTCCCTTGCTCTTCTACCTCTTATGACTTCCCTTTGTTTATACCCTAGACAGTTTTGCTTCTAATTTCATTCCATAGGTGCAAATGAGATTTTATGTAATTACATAGGTTCTAGGAACCACCTGTGAGAGAAAGCATGTGATATTTGTTACTGAGGTGGGCTTTATTAACTTAATAGAATTGCCTTCATTTTCATCTTTTTTCTTTCAATGACAAAACTTTGTTCTTTATGGCTAAAAATATTCCATCATGTTCATATACCACATTTTCACTATCTGCTCCTCTACTTTTGGGCATCGAGGCTTTTGTGAACAGTGCTGCAATAAACACTGATGTACAACTATCTCTCTCATGTTGACTTAGCATCCTTCAGATAGATACCCAGATATAGTACAGCTGGGCCACATGCTAGGTCCACCTTGAGTGTGAGGATCCTCTCTATATCTGAACCATTTATTGTTGTTTTCTTACTGGTTGGCACTCTGATGGTCGTGAGATGGACTCTCCAGGTAGCTTTAATTTGCCTTCTCTAACACTGGGACACAGACAGGTTCCTGGTGCATATTAATAGATTATGCAACAAGTGCAGGCTGTCTTCTCCCTGCACCTTTCCCAGGGTGATTGTGTCGCCCGGCTTTCTTTGTGGATCTCTGTGGCCCAGTGTGATCGTCTGTATAGGTCTGAGAAGATTGTACAAGATACAGAAGAGGACCAGTTTGACAAGCTGGACATCCTCATGGAACTCAGTTGCCAGCCAGCTGGCTACTGTTTATTCACTGGGAACTTGAACTTCTGTTCAAGCTAGATGAACTAGGTAAGTGTCTAGCACAAAGTCTCTGCTGGACACATGTGTTTAACTGATCTGTCATAATGTTTCTATTTGAGCCCGTTTGTGTTGGGCTCAACTCTGCATTGCCTCCCTGCTTAGGTCGTGCTAGTTAAGGTATCTGTCATGCCCACAATCTCATATGGGTCAGCACTGATGTCCTCAGCTGGCGACATCTGTGGAGGGTCAGGCCATATTTCCTAATGCCTGTGTGTCATTTGCAACTCAGAAAGTTCAGTGGTATCCAGACTGTGGTCAGTCTCCCTAACTGGCAAACTAGTGTCCAGTCCTGCTGATTTCTATCCAAATATGCTTGCTCTGCAGCATGGAACATCCTGATATATATTGGCTTTAGTCCTTTCCCCATAACTTTGTGCTTCGAACTAGCAGTGCTTCTCTCTCTCTCTCTCTCTCTCTCTCTCTCTCTCTCTCTCTCTCTC
>JADRCD010129048.1:0-19112 GCA_019843815.1 Montemys delectorum | reverse complement strand
TCTCTCTCTCTCTCTCTCTCTCTCTCTCTCTCTCTCTCTCTCTCTCCTCTGTTCTTTTCTTTTCTTTCTTTCTTTTTTTTTTTTTTTTGAGGAGAGTCAGGAGAATTTTACTGGGGTCAGAGAGAAGCTGGACTTGCAGAGTGGAAGGGGCAGCTTGTCTCCACAATGTGGCCATGTGTCTTTCCCTGACAGCTGTCATGACTTGTTCCTCATGTCAAAAGACCATCTAAAGGCTTGAAATTTGTCTCCTGGAAACTGGAGCCAGCAGGAATGATGATGCTTATGTCTAAAGAAGTCTCAAATGCAAGTGGGAGGGGGGGCTGGATGGCAGTAGGTCCTGCACATCGATAGCCAAAAACAGAAGTAAGAGACAGATAGACAATTATGGTAAGAGTTGTACTTCCATATCACCATTAGGAATATGGATTAAATAGGTATAAAGTTAGGAAAGGATGAAAAATTTGAACTATAATCATAAAAGGATGATAATTTCTTTAATGATGAAAAGTAAGATTACTGAATGAAGAGGATTGTGTCTAAGTGAAACTGTAAAAACAGGAAGTGAGATAGGCTTCACCCCTTAGGCAATGATTCTTTTATATTTCTTTATTTTGTGTGTGTGTGTGTGTGTGTGTGTGTGTGTGTGTGTGTGCGCGCGCGCGCGCACACACACACACACATGGACATCAGAGGACAACTTACATGGGTTAGTTCTTTCCTTCCACCATATGTATTGCAGGGCTCAAACTTAGACCCTCAGGAAGGCAGCAAGTACTCTCCCCTCCGAGCCATCTTGGCAGCCCAAAGCCTGCAACTTTCTGCCTTCCTGACATTCTAATTGGTTAAGAGAAATATTAAATAATACATAATAATATGAAATAATACATAATAGTACAAAATAATAAATAAGAAATAATAAAACACAAAAGGCATGTTTAATTAAAATACCTGATACTTACAAATCAATTTTGATACTTACAAATCAATCATGAGGCTTGTGAGCTGGCTCAGTGGTTAAAAGCATTTGTTGTACTTGTAGTAGAGGATCTAGATTCAGTTCCTGGAATGAACACGGGCAGCTAACAACTGTCTGTGACTCCAGTTTCACAGGATCCTCTTTTGGCCTCTGCAGCTGTTGCATGGATGTTGTGAAAAGACATGCATCTAGGCAAACCTCCATACACATTAAATAAAAATAAATGTCTTTAAAAATGAATAAAAAACAACTGATCAAATGAAAGTAACAAAGCCTCATTGAATTTGGGACTAGTCAGTGGCCTGTGGATGCCTCCCCATTTTAGTTTCAATGTAATTAAATTAGAAATGAAAATTATGATAATTAAAATTATAATTTAAAATATTCACAAACAGAATTGACACACTATTTTGTTTTAATTTTCGTAAGTTCTTTTCCTGCATAATTACAAAAGCAGAAAACTTAGACAAATTTAAGGATTTATCAACATAAAATTGGCTAAAAGAAGGAAAATATACTGTGGCTAGACAATGGATTTGTCACATGCTTGCAGGCACATAACACTATGTGCATGTAGGGTCAGAGGACAATTTGCAGGGTCTGTCCTCTTCTGCTTTGCAGGCTTTGGGGATAGAACTCAGGTTATCAGGCTCAAAGGCAAGTGTCTTTATCCCCTCACTTATCTTGCCAGCCCATTTCCTATTTTTAACTTCTTTTTAAAAAGTCTTTTGAGCTCCTAGGGACTAAACTATCAACCAAAGAGTACACATGGCGGGACTCATGGCTCCAGCTGCAGATATATGTAGCAGAAGATGGCCTAGTCAGTCATCAGTGGGAGGAGAGGCCCTTGGTCCTTTGAAGGTTCTATGCCCCAGTGTAGGGGAATGCCAGGGCCAGGAAGCAGGAGAGGGTGGGGTGGTGAGCAGAGGGAGGGGAGAAGGAATTGGGTTCATTTTTTTCCTGGAGGGGAAACCAGGAAAGGAGATAACATTTGAAATGTAAATAAAGAAAATATTTAATAAAAAATTCTTACAGTTTTTAAAACTCTTATTAAATTTTATAATAGCAATTTTATTTCTTCCTTATATGCTCTTAAATTCCAGTTTATGTAAGCTGCACATCTTTTATTCTGTAGCCTAGTAGTTCCAGTTTATATGTGCCACACACAAACCTAAACAAAAACACTTTGGGAGCATTGAAAGTATCTTCCAAGTACTTTCAGCGGAATCATTGTGACTATGAAATAAAACTAACTTCCAAATTGTGTTTCTTTTTCTTTGAACACATCCACTTTTCTTAAATTCCTATTTCCTATGTTAGTGGTACCCTCCTATCTTTTTTTTTTTCTTAAATTTTCAGCCTTCTATGCTAATTGGAGGGATTTGTGTTTTGAGGGAGGCAAAGCTGTGGTTGGGATGTAAAGTAAATAAACAAATTAATTAATTAAAAAAATAAAAAGAAAACAAGAGTGACTACCAGGTCTAGTGTTTCCAAATTCTCCAGAGTCAATTTATGCTTCTTTGCCAGAATGTACAGTGTTCTGAGAAATAAAAACTCATGGAATATATGAAACATGATGTCTGTGCTGTGGTGCTTGTGGAAGCAGCACCCTTGAGTCACCCCCAAAGTGAGTTCCTTCCACCATGTCTCAGGTTTATCCCACACATTTATGGGAATGTGATGAGGCTCACGACACTGAGTGATCATTCCATATGCAAGCCTTTCTGGCTTGGCCTCTAAGGTTCTATCTAACCAAGGAGTAAGATGCATTGTGTTGGGGACCTCTACCAAGCTGTTGTACATCTTAGGGAGACCTTTGGCCTGGACGAAAAAGTGTCTCCCATATTTTGGAATATTTAAAAGAATGTGTTGATAGAATTCTCAAACTGAAAGGGACAAGCCTGGAGTAAAAGGAGAGACATGAGGTCTTGGAGGAGTGTCAGTAGAAAGTCTTGATGTGCGCAAGCAAAGCTTCTAACACATGCTCTCATGCAAAGACCTTGAAACAAGTAGGTCTTGTGTTAGAGTGAGGGGAAGGATAGAAGAAAACAGAGGGGTCAAGGACATCACAAGAAGCCCTACAGAGTAAACCAACCTGGGTCCATGAGAGCTCACAGAAACTGAACCACCAAACAAAGATTGTGCATGGCCTGAACCTAGGCCCCCTACACATTTATGGCAGATGTGCAGCTTGGTCTTCATGTGGGTCCCCTAGCAATTGGAACAAGGGCTGTCTCTGACTCTGTTGCCTGCCATTGGATCATCTTCTCCTAGCTCTACTGCCTTTTCTGGCCTCAATGGGAGAGGATGTGCCCAGTCCTGCAGTGATTTGATGTGCCATGGCAGGGTGGAACACACGGGGGGCTTCCCCTTCTCTGAGGCAATGGAGAGGAGGGGTGTTTGTGAGACTGGGACTGGGAGGGGGCTGTGGTCAAGATGTAAAGTGAATAAAATTAATAACAGTAGTAACAACAACAACAATAATAAAGAGCTGCCGTGAGGTAAGCAGAAAGAGCCCACAGCCCTCAGATTTTCAAGTTTGCAGTCTGGCACTTAGCAGTTTCCAGCTGTCGGTCCTCAGGCAACGTAATTTTAAATACTTTTAATTTCTCCAAGACCTGGTTTTCACATCTATTGCATGTGGAATAATTACAGTACCTTTATTACAGGGTCGTTGTGGGACTTAGAAATAAAGAATGTGGAACACCTGCATATAATAGCAACCATCATTATAGTTACAGTGTTGCCTAAAATTCCCATTCAGGCTCAGCTCCAGCTCTTCAGGAGAAGCCACTTCAGATGTCCCTCATTGCTCCTGACACCACAAGTTACATCTGTTAAAAGATGTCCATGCAGCCATTGAGATTAGTTTCTACCTGGCTCGATCTCAGCCTTTCCCAGTGTAATACTTCTGTGCTGGGATTTGCACAGAAGGGATTTCAGTGGTTGGCACTCAAGCTTGCTTTCCCTTGGGCGCTCCTCTTTACCCACTTCCCCATCTGGGCTTTCCCACGCAGAAGCTATTCAGAGTTTATGTTGCTCAACTGGAACAGGAACTCACAGCTTGGGTAAATGCAATCAGCATGCTCCTAAGGAAACACAATGAACTCTACAGAATCGAAGCGCTCACCCATTTTTAGAGAAACTTGCATGTATGCTCCAGTCCTCTCCCTCAGTAAAAAGCAAAATAAAAAGCAGGTGGAAGTTACGGAATAATTCTCTGGTGCAGTGGCTCGGAGGGTAAAGGAACTGCAAAGCCTGGTGACCTGGATTCAAGTTTGAAGGCATCCTTGGGGTTGCCGACTGGAGCATAGGACTGTGTGCACTGTTGGGGAGAGAGCTGGTACCTGGGTGTGCTGAAACCCTCCTAGCTCAGCACAAAGCTGATACCAATAACCAGCTTGGAACAAAGATGCTCTCTGTAACCTTGGGAAATCATCTTCACTCCTGGCCTGGGTTAACTTCGAAAACTGGAGTAAGGAACTTTTAAGAATCTTAATGGTTCAGACTTATCTTGGATCAAGTGGACGTTGGACAGATAATCAGAACTATTAAGAATTTTAGATACAAAAAAAAAAACCCATTAGACCATTAGAGTCAACTAACTTGGACTCTTGAAGCTCTCAGAGACTGAACCACCAACCAACAGGCTGGATCTAGGCCTCCTCACACATATGTAGCAAATGTTAAGCTTGGTCTTCATGGGGTCCCGAACAACTGGAGGGGGGTGGCTATCCCAAAAGCTGTTGCCTGTTCATAGAATATGTTCTAGCTAGGCTGCCTTGTCTGGCCTCAGTGGGAGAGTATGCGCCTAGCCTCACAGAGACTTGATGTGCCAGAGTGGGGGGGAGGATACCCAAAGGGGCTCCCACCCATTTAGATGAGAAGGGGATGGGGATAGGGGTAGGGGGAAGGATTGTGAGAGGGGGTAATCAGAAGTGGGGCAGTAAGTGGGATATAAAGTGAATAAGTTAAAAATAAAATAAATAAAAAGAATTTTTAGATACATTATCTCCTCCTCCTCCTCTTTGATTAGGTATAGGAGCCATCACTCACACTTTCCCCAGTGGATAGGTGCCCAGTGTATTAAACGGGTTGGTTTTACATGTCTGCCAAATACTTGATTTGAACCAGATGTATCTGACTCCAGTATTTTTATCCAGGCAACTAGATTAATACCCGGGTAGGTATAAGAGGCTGTGTGTGCTAAGCAGTACAGTGAGCTAGACTGTGGGGAGCCTGAGCTAAGGTCTGGTTCTGCCCCTAACTAGCTCTATAGGTTGATCTTCTCATCCACTGACCCAGGGAGGCTCTAGGTAGCTGACCCTCTCTTGCACATCTATGAGGGATGTCTGCTTATTGTATTTCTTCTTGGGGAGGGGCTTTGAGTTTGAGTGAGAACACTTTCATTAATCCTAGCACTTATTTTGGCCTTTCTGGAGTTGTTTTCTCATCTATATAGTTGGGTAAGTACTGCTCTTGCTAATTTACAAAGTTCAGGGGAAGGACAAATAACATTTTTTACTATAAGGAGTTCTATAAATTGCATAGCTTTCATTCATTCATTCATTCATTCATTCATTCATTCATCATCCATTCATATGATTAACAAACATCCATGTATGTACTGGTTCCTAAGAATGTAATGCTATGATTCAACCCCTGCCCTGAGGCCTTTCAATTTTATGTGGACTTAGTGAGGTTCATAATAAAATTGCTGTGAATCAGCATAGTTACTCTCAAGGGAAACCAGGCATACACATCTAGCAGGATAGCGACATGTTATTCCAGTCCACAAAGATTTAGAGAACTCCTGCTCAGTACAAGTGTTTACGTCCCCATTGAGGCATGAGCTTCCTCCATTCTGTTGTTGGTGTCTTGTTTGGAGGAAGGAGACATTGGGTTACACCTTCCCAGGAAAGTTAACACTGCTTCACCAGGTA
This sequence comes from Montemys delectorum, assembly GCA_019843815.1. NCBI lineage: Eukaryota > Metazoa > Chordata > Mammalia > Rodentia > Muridae > Montemys > Montemys delectorum. Next base: position 13,193 of record JADRCD010129048.1, on the reverse strand, counting down.
AATTGAAGCCCAGGTTCCTCTCTAAGACATCCTGACAGACATTCATGGGGGAGCAGAGATCTTGTGGCTGTCTTGTGAGTCTTGTGTATAGACATTTTCTCCAACGAATTAGTCCTACTTAGATATTAGTCTTTGCTTAAAAGAAATGGCTGCAGATGTAGCTTAATGGTAGAACATGGCCCAAAGGTCTGGAATCAATTCCACAGTACTACAGGAAAAGAAAAAAAGAGAAAGAAATAGAGAAAAGAAAGATATGGGGATGAGACAGTTAGATTTACTTGATACTACACTGTTTATTCTGGTTGGAGTTGTGACTCATTTTTGCGTGTGTTTGTGTGTGTATGTGTGTACATGGCATGTGTGTGAATGTGCATGTGTGTGTGTGAGTTGTGTATAGGTCAGAGGAGAGTTTGTTGGAGTCAGTTCTCTCCTTCCACCACATGGATCCTGGATATAAAACTCAGGCTCTCAGGTGTGGCAGCAAGTGCCTTTACCTACTGAGCCTTCTAGCTGGCCTGCATATGTTACTATTAATTAAATTCAGTGTCATATATAATTAAATATTAATGAAATTGCTGCAAAAACTGACTTGCACTTTTAAAAAACTCTAACAAAAGTGAGTAGTTTGTGAGAAATTGCTATAAAAATTGTATATGTGGAACAAGTGGACATAGTGAAATGGGCTTTATACCATCACTTTGTCACATCCTGTTGTCTAGAACTTTGCTTTGTAGTTGCATAGTGGCTGAAAAATGTAGTCTTCTATCTAAAAAGCTATATACCAAGGTCATCCTCTAAGTTTTTATGATCTTGAGAGATTGAGAGAAGGGTTATCAGTGAGAAATAGCAGTCTGTTTTTCTCATATACACACATACATATGAGGGAAATCATGCCTAGGGCTAAAAACCTAAGTCAACTCCTGGGGGCAGGGTGGGGGTAGTGATGTCATAGATCTCAGAGGAGAACCCACAATTGCTACTTTCCTAAACCAGCACAATCCCTCACTGCATTCTAAATATTTGTTCTTAGGCCCATAGATAAGTGCAGTTCTCACTCCTCATTAAAGGAACCCTCTCTGCAACAGAGGGAGAACATTACAGAAAATCAAAAGCAGTCATAATGGATAGATGTAGGGACCATCCCTGATGGACGTGGAAGAAGAAGTAGAAAGGTTGTAAGAGCCAGAAGTACGGGAATTTGCTGGTCTTGTTTTTAAATTGAAGAGCTGTGCCCAGGTAGCCTCTGGGTGCCTACTTCCCTCTCCAGGACTCTCTCACTGTACCCTTCTCCACCTGAATCCTATTCAGCCTGACATCAATGGACTTGTACTCATTTTTTTTAAATATAAAAATTCTTTATTGTGGCTTGAGCAATTACATTAATAAGTAATGTCACTTACATTATTTGTAATTAAATTAGTAAGACTAACAGTATGTTTTGTTCAAAACAGAATATTCATATTCTAGGACTTGGTTTTTTACTATAAATGAATCCCTATGAATGACGAATCAAAAACCAGCCCAAATTGAGACCTATGGCAAGCACCAGTCCTTGACACTATTAATGATACTCTGTTATACTTGCAGACAGGAGCTTAGCAATGGCTGTCCTCCGAGAGGATCCACCCAATTACTGACTCAGATGGATACAGACACGCATAGCCAAATAGTGGATGGAGCTTTACTCATTCATTTTATTCTACAAATGTTTGTTGTTGTCAAGGGCACTGGGCCTTGGGACAACAGTGATAGGCCTCTTTCTTCTATAGTGTATATTTGCCATAGTTAGCTTCAGGTTGTTCAGAGAAGAAAGAATTTCAACTGAGTAATTGCTTCCATCAAATTGGCCTGTGGGTGTGTTTGTAGAACATTTTTTTTCTTTCTTCCTTCCTTCCATTTATTATATGTGTATACAGAAGTCTATATGCATGTATACCACATGAATGCCTGGTGCCCTACGAGACTGGTGTCAGAACTGGAGTTCTAGAATGATGTGAACCATCATGTGGATGCTGCAAGAGTACCAAATGTTCTTAACCACTGAGCTATCACTCCAGCTTTGCAGGGTATTTTCTTGATTAATGATTGACATGGGAGAGCCCAGTCCACTGTGAACAATGCGGTATATAAGAAGAGTAGCTGAGCCAGCCACCGAAAATAATTCTATAAGCAGGTTACTCTGTGTTTGGGTTTTCCACTTCAAGTTCCTGCCTTGGCCTCCCTGGGTTAAATAAAGACTGTAACCTACAAGCCAAGTAAACTCTTTCCTCCTCAAGTTGGTTTTGGTCAATGTTTTATCACAGCAACATTGAAGCAAACTACGACAGTAATCTTTGGCTCAGGAATCACATCCAACAGATAGAGCCAGAGAGATGAGTTTTGTTTGCATCTGCCCCAGCATTTAGTCCTTGCTGAGGTTTCAACAAAGTCTGAAGAGATTGCAGAGTTCAGATGAGTGCAATGAGGACTGGATGACACTATACAGAGTAACACCGTGCACTATTCTGGGCAGCTAATTTCTTAGGTCTGAGGCCCACTTCCCCATCTGTAGTGGATTGAGTGTGTCCTCTAAAGTCCACGGTATACATTTCCTCTAGTGTAGCAGCAGTACAATGTGGGACATTTAGGGTGAGATTAGACCAAGAAAGCACTGTTCTGATAAAAAGGCCAGGGGGTGCTAACTAGTTAGGTCCTCATGCCCTTCCCACATCTTTGCCATATGAAGTACCATATTCACTCCTCTGAAAGAGAAAATGACCAAGTATCACCTGAGAAATACAGATAGCAAACTTGGTGATTTGGATTTGTAACTGCCAGAACTATGAGGAATGCACATCTGTTTATTAAAAATGACAATATCTTAGGCATTACATATTGATCAGACTGAGATGCTTACTATAAAACGAGAAAGCTGGATTTAATAACTTAACATTTAATGAACATTACTAAACCATACTGCGAAATGCTTACCACTTCCAGAGTCACTACCATCCATTGGCAGAGCCTCTTGGGTTTTGAATCTTGAGACTTCATAGATCATGACAAGCAGAGGTAGAATATGACAGAGACTAGTCCTTCTGAAGTGGCCTGGTGAGAGGACTGTGTTTTGAAAGGGAAACCCTCAGCAAGTATAACAACCACATCTTTTTATTCTGAGGAATGTGAGGGCACATGGTAAGGTACAGATGCTAGAAGCTCAGAGAAGATACAGAAAAGCCATCAGCATAGCCACTAGGCTAATGCAGGAGTGATGGATGGGTCAAGATATTGCCAGGATAATAGCAATAAGAGAGCAAGGGGTAGAATTGAGTCATGAGAAAAATGGCGGTACCATGATCAATCTTGGCTGGGATGGTTCCCTCTGCATATTTACTTCCTTCGTCTGGTTTAGATATCACGAGAGCTCTTTATAATTTATTTTACAAACTCTTACATACTTACATGATGTCAGGTCCTGTTCTATGTATGCTATAATCATTAGGATATGGATATCACTGTTACTCATACTTCACTGAAGCACAGCAGGGAGGGTAGTGGACTTGGGTGTATGCCCACTAGTAAATAGCAGATCCAGGACTTAAATCCAGGTTACCAGTTCAGAGTTGAGGCACCTCACTTTTATACCACAGTGATTTTCACAGGCAGCAAGCAATTTCTTAGTATCTACCATGTGCCAATTTAAGTATTTGACTCAATCTTGTGTTTCATCTAATTTAAATTGTTCAATTCTATGGGGTAAATAACAGCTCACAAGTCAGCCTGGAATGGTTAAAAAAAATACTACTCAACCCAATGATTGCCATCTGAATGATGGAAATGGTTGAAGTCCCAGTCTTTGCATCTGGCATTTACAGTGACAACCTGTGCACTAGCTGTTGTTTCAAGAACCGTGAAAAATGAGACAAAAGTTCCATATGTTAAGATTTCACAGGCGTTTCACGAGGCCACAGCTGAAGCAGGGTGCAGAAGGAGGATGAAGACAGCATAAAGAATGTAGCTTGTGAAAGTTGAAGTGTTTTTTTCCCATCCTTTCTCTCTCCAATTTAACATATTTATAGGGCTAAATAAAACAGGGTAATTACATTTGAAAATCTGAAACTGGGAATTAGATTTACAGCTTTTCTGATCTCACTTAGATTTTATTTTATGGGTATGGGTGTCCTGCCAGCATGCATGTCTGTGCACCATGTGTGCTTCATGCTCAAGGAGGCCATCAGATCCCCTGTCAGCAGAATTTATAGATGGTTGAAGGCTGCTGTGTGATGCTGGGAATTGAACATGGTTCCTCTGGAAGAACAGCTAGTGTTCTTAACTGTTGAGTCATTTCTCCAGCCCCATTATGGCTCTTTCTTTACTGCTGCCCAAGGAGGTAGCAACTGTTTAGCTGAAGAAAGATTTGTTAGCCAGAATTTTCTTCTTTTGTGCTTGTGTTTGTTGACTATACAGCAAAATGAAATGCAAAGGACACTTCTACTCCTAGCAAACAAATGTATGTATAAAACAGAAGCATACAATGTAGAAGTGGGAAATACATTCATGGGCTAGTTAAAGTTTCTTGGACCATTTACTTAACCTGTCTGGGATTTTGTTAAGCCATTCATGATTTGGGAAAGCAAAAATCTGGTCCAAAGTGTCATGATTACTGAGTCAGCCACTAATATAACAATATAATTATTTATGCTGTTGTGTTTCTGATGTGCTAATAGTCTCTCTCATTGACTCTGCACAGTAGACAACTTCATCCCTGTATTACACATTATTGAATACAATCAATATTCTAGGCTAGTCCCACAACACCCAGAGTAAGTGCCTTAACACGCCTAGGATCATACGATCAGAGGTGAGGAGGACACAACATCTGCCCCAACAACAGGAGTAACTGGGATCAGTGGAACCCAGGCATGAGGACCTTGGCCTGACCAGTGGCATGGGTTCCTTCCAGTTTGGGCCAGTGCCCTGAGCAGATCTTCAGTGAGAACTTCGCAGCCAGTCCCACAACACCCAGAGGAAGATCCACTCCCAAGCACCCTAAAAAGCACAGGATGATAGGCTCAGAGGTGAGGAAGACACAAAATCTGCCCCAAGAACTGAAGTAACCAGGACCAGCAGGACTCAGGCACCCAGGAACTCCACCTAGTGGCACGGGTTCCATCTGGTCTGAGCCATTACTTTGAACAGATCTTGGTTGCAAACTCCACAGCCAGTCCCATAACACCCAGAGAAAGCTCCACTCCTAGGTGCTATAACACATCCAAATCCACAGGATCCCAGGATCCCAGGAGCTTCTTGGTCATACCAGGATCTCAGGGCCCCAGAGGCAACTTGACTCCCAGGAGTTCTGACACACCCAGGATCTCAGGATCATAGGATCCCAGAATCACAGGATCATGGTGACAGCTGACCTCTGAGGAGTTCTGACACAAACATGATCACAGGAAGGACAGGCTCCAGTCAGGCATAGCAATGGCAGGTAGCACTAGAGATGATCAGATTGTGAGAGACAAGCATAAGAACATAAGCAACAGAAACCAAGGTTACTTGGCATTATCAGAACCCAAGTCTCCCACCATAGCAAGTCCTGGATACACCACCACATTGGAAAAGCAAGACTCAGATCTAAAATCACTTCTCATGATGGTGATAGAGAACTTTAAGAAGGACATAAATAACTCCCTTAAAGAAATACAGAAGAACACAGGTAAACAGCTAGAAGCCCTTAAAGAGGAAACACAAACATCCCTTGAAGAATTACAGGAAAACACAATAAAACAGACAAAAGAAATAAACAAAACCATCCAAGATCTTAAAATGGACATAGAAACAATAAAGAAATCACAAAGGAAGATAATCCTGGAGTTAGAAAACCTAGGCAAGAGATCAGGAATCATAGATGCAAGCATCACCAACAGAATATGAGAGATAAAAGAGAGAATTTCATGTTCAGAAGATACCATAGAAAACATTGACACAACAGTCAAAGAAAATGCAAAAAGCAAAAAGCTCCTAACCCAAAACATCCGGGAAATCCAGGACACAATGAGAAGACCAAACTTAAGGATAATAGGTATAGAAGAGAGTGAAGACTCCCTATTTAAAGGGCCAGTAAATATCTTCAACAAAATTATAGAAGAACACCTCCATAACCTAAAGAAAGAGATGCCCACGAATATACAAGAAGCCTACAGAACTCCAAATAGACTTGACCAGAAAAGAAATTCCTCCTATCACACAATAATCAAAACACAAAATGCACTAAACAAAGAAAGAATACTAAAAGCAGTTAGGAAAAAATGTCAAGTAACATATAAAGGCAGACCTATCAGATTTACATCAGATTTCTCACCAGAGACTATGAAAACTTGAGGATCCTGGGCAGATGTCATACAGAACCTCAGAGAACACAAATGCCAGCCCAGGCTACTACACCCAGCAACCTCTCAATTACCATAGATGGAGAAAACAAGATATTCTGTGACAAAACAAAATTTACACAATATCTTTCCATAAATCCAGCCCTACAAAAGATAATAGATGCAAAATACCAACACAAGGAGGGAAATTACACCCTAGAAAAAGCATGAAAGTAATCTTTCAACAAACCCAAAAGAAGATAGCCACACAAACATAATTCCACCTCTAACAACAAAAATAACAGGAAGTAACAATCACTTTTCCTTAATATCTCTTAACATCAATGGACTCAATTCCCCAAAAAAAACATAAATGAACAGACTGGAAACATAAACAGGACCTAACATTTTGCTGCATACAGGAAATACATCTCAGTGACAAAGGCAGACACTTCCTCAGAGTAAAAGGTTGGAAAACAATTTTCCAAGCAAATGGTCCCAAGAAACAAGCTGGAGCAGCCATTCTAATATTGAATAAAATCAACTCTCAACCAAAAGTTATCAAAAAGGATAAAAAGGACACTTCATACTGGTCAAAGGAAAAATCTACCAAGATGAAATCTCAATTCTGAACATCTATGATCCAGATGCAAGGACACCCACATAAAGGAAACTTTACTAAAACTCAAAGTACACCCCACACAATAATAGTGGAAGACTTTAACACCTCACTCTCAGCAATGGACAGATCATTACTAAACTACTAAACAGAGACACATTGACACTAACAGAAGTTATGAACCAAATGGATCTAACAGATATTTATAGAACATTTCATCCTAAATCAAAAGAATATACCCTCTCCTCAGCACTTAATGGTACCTTCTCCAAAACTGACCACATAATTGGTCACAAAACAGGCCTCAACAGATACAAGAAGATTAAAATAATCCCATGTACCCTATCAGATCACCAAGGACTAAGGCTGGTCTTAAATACCAACAAAAACAACAGAAAGCATACATACATGTAGAAGCTGAACAATGCTCTACTCAGTGATAACTTGGTCAAGGAAATAAATAAAGAAGTTAAAGACTTTTTAGAATTTAATGAAAATGAAGACATATCATACCAAAATTTATGGGACACAATGAAAGCAGTGGTAAGAGGAAAACTCAGAGCTCTAAGTGCCTCCAAAAAGAAACTGAAGAGAGCTTACACTAGCAGCTTGACAGTACACCTGAAAGTTCTAGAAGAAAAAGAAGCAAATACACTCAAGAGGAGTAGAAGACAGAAAATAATCAAACTCAGAGCTGAGACCAACCAAATAGAAACAAAAGAACTATACAAAGAATCAACAAAACTGGGAGCTGGTTCTTTGAGAAAATCTACAAAATAGATAAACCCTTAGTCAGATTAACCAGAGGGCACAGAGACAGTATCCAAATTAATACAATCAGAAGTGAAAAAGGAGACACAACAATGAAATATATCTTAAATAGCTATTGCTTACTGAATATTAACAGTTGAAAATACTAAAATCATGTTCTAAAAAAAATCAACATGCTAGATGGATGGGTTATCATCAGCCATTTAGTAGATGCCAGCACAAGACTTCATTTACCTCCTTTCCCAGCAAAGAATTGTTAAAATTTATTATAACATTATGACACTCAAAAGAGTGTTTACATGATTAATCATTTTCTTTTATTTAGTTCTCAGATGTGCAAATAATATAAGTTCACTCAAGCATCACACAAATGGGATGCCTTTGAATCTTGTCCTATAGATTATGGCACACTCTCTCAGGTCACTTTCTTATAGAACCACTACTATTATCAACAATATAGAAGCTTACATCCTGATAGTGTGCTATGCCTGAAAACTCCTTTACAAGACACATGCATTTACCCAGTTTGCTTTTGATGTGAATAGAGAGGATGTTGAGACTGTGGCTTTCAGACTGTGAAGCCACAGCCAGTGAAACTTGTATCTACTTGAGATGGTAGACTATGCATTTTTAACAGGGATGACTTGTTCCCCTGCGGACTTGGGAGTTGACTCCCCTCCCTTCAGTCAGCCTGAGGAGCTGTTTGCCAGAGCTCAATGGCTGTTTTGATATTTCAGAGACATGGTCTCAGCCACTTAAGACAGCAGGACATCAGCCATCTACCAAAATCTCAACAGCTGGGGTCCTTACACTGATAATAACCCAATTTGCAAAAATGCGAATGGCTTGAATTGAAGTGAGAATTTGAATATTTAAAAAAATGATGTGAGAGGCAGACTTGGAAAATGTCATCACCAGCAAGGGACCTCAGAGATCACCGCGTTAAGTCTATATATTTGATGTTATAGTGAAGAAAATTGAGCTCCAAAGCTGGGAAGAACATTAACCTGCTTGTGTGAACATTTGTTTAAAAAATGTTACCTAAGAGATAGTACCATTAAGTTAAAATATCCTGAACATTTTTTTGCTGTTTTTGTTTCTTTTCGACAGCATCCCTATACATATCCCTAGATGGCTTAGAGCAGTGGTTTTCAATCTGTGGGTTGTGGCACCTTTGGGAAACATCTATCTCCAAAACTATTTACACTAGGATTTGTAACAGTAGCAAAATTATAGTTATGAAGTATCAGTGAAAATACTTTTGTGGTTGGGGGTCACCACAACATGAGGAACTGTATTAAAGGGTCAGAGCATTAGGAAGGTTGAAAACCACTCACCTAGAGTTTACTGTGTAGTCTAGGGTGGCCTCCAACTCTCAGAGACCTGCCTGCTTCTGCCTCTGCCTCCTGAGCGCTGGGATTAAAGATATATGCCACCATACTTGATTTGGAACAAAAAGTATCATAGCTGGGGAGCATAGGCAGGCAGGTTTCTGTGAGTTTGAAGCCAGCCTGCTCAACACAGTGAGTTTTGGGCCAGCCAGAGTCATAAGATGAGACCCTGTCTCAAATTAATAAAGCACCATAACCTGGCTAGATTATAAATAACACAAATTGTTTATAGTCAAAAAAGTTCAGGATTAAGGCACTTGTACAGTTAGGCTCTAGTGAGGGCTGGCTTCCTGGATCATAGAAGGCTATCTTCTGACTGTGACACATGTGACAGGAGAAGGTGCTGAGGGAGCATAGTGGGCTCCTTTTATATTGGCACCAGTCTCACTGAAGGCTCTGTCTACATGCATCACTTCTTCAAGACCTCATCTTCAAATATTGTCCTGTGAGGGGTTAGGTTTCAATGTACAGTGTACACTGAGAGAGGGTCGTAGCTGTTCATTTTATTTCAGAAGCCTGCCTTAACTTGTCCCCATAGCCTTCAAGTATGTGGAAAGAAACAGTTCAAATACAAAGGCGGCCTCCTTGATTCACATGGTTATAGCTCCTGCAATCCATCCCAGGTCCCCAGTGGCCCTTCCTAAGCTTTTTGTGTGGATCTCGTCTGTAGCACTTGAACCCTGAGCCTTACTTCCTAGTCATGGTCCTCATCTCAGGAGCACAAACGAGAAGGAGCTAAGCCCCCAATAAAGCCTGAACTCTGAAATCGAAATCTATCACTCCTGCCATAGGCTGTAGATTAGAGGCAACTAGCAAGTTCAAGGAAGAGATTGTAACCTCTCCTCGTGGAAAGCTTGTCTCACGCTGCTTTATTTTTAGCCCCTGGCACATGCATATCAACTAATGAATTGCTTGAGAGGGATTACACTTTTAATGGTATTATACATGACTTCTAAAATACACATATTTCTGGACTATCAGATAGGCAAAAGACTCAGAGATATGAATTTAGACTGTAAAATGTACTTTCTAAAAATATAGACTCAAGCTTCCATATCATATTCTTTCAGGGTCAGACCCCTTATATATTTATGCTGAGTTTGACAATATAATTGATGTTTTTTATGAAGTTCAAAACTGTTACTCTTCCTCCTCGGTGGAAGTCCTGTAGAAAAAAAACATAGCTTGGGGGTCCACTTGAACCCCAAGCTAAAATCGTTGAGGTCAAGTGCCGTTTGATGTCTCAAATCTTAGCACTCCTAGCTTTAATTTGTAGCCTAGATCCTACTTCAGTGGCCCCTTCCTCTTCCCAGCTCCCTGGTGGCCAGAACATCCATGTAGCCCAAGCTGGACTAACCCTGGGCTTCATCCTGGGACTGTGAATCTTAAGCAATGGCAGTAAGAAGAGGGGCTCTGAATCTGGAGGTGGAGAGGTAGAGACAGGTCATCTGAGGCAGCCAGTGTGGGGGTCCCCCAGGGTCGAGTGCCAGTGGTTGTTGTCAGTGTCGTAGCAGTTATCTGACCGGACACACCTTTGATGCTGTGCAGAATGCTTGGTTTTCCTTGATTCTGCTCTGTGTTGTGAACCTTATTGTTTAACCTTCCCGTCAGGCCTTGAAGCCAGCCTGTATTCTACTAAAAATCTTAGTCTTCTGTTTATTCACTCAGATTGCTTTCTATTAAACTGTTTGGACAAATGCAGTTATGAAATTGAGAGCGATTTTTGGATTGTTTGGCTTTCTAGTAACTGATTTTAGACTCTCTATTCTTGATTCATTTTATGCTCTGTGGCAGTAGGAAAGTTTGACTTTATGGAAAGGTAATGGGTTATCTCTGATCACAGTCTCAGCTCTGATTATTATTAATTGAGTAACATTTGAAGTGTGATTTAATGTCTCTGAGCCCTTACTTTCTCATTAACAAAAAAGAGAGAGATTGTGACCCATTTGTGTCAGATTCCCAGCCAGCCTCCAGTTGGTAGCTTAAGTGTCAGTCTCTAGCACCTCACATGTGACTGATACTTTTATAAGAGGAAACCTGGTTAAGCCCTGGAAGTCTGTAAGGATACAGGGAGAATGTGAAGAGAAGAAAATAAAGTCTGCTGATGCCTTGGTCTTGGGCTTCTAGTCTCTAAGACAGAGGGACACTGAATTTCTTTAGAGTAAGCCTCTTGGTCTTTGACACCTTGCGCTAGTAAGAACAGTAAGGTTTATCTCTGGATGCTATGAAAGTTGAAGCGATAACATTAAGAACACAGAATATTTTATTATGGTAACTGACTTTTAGAGATTAAAAGCTTGTAGCAGATGTTATAGGAAACATACTATAATAGTGAATATGAAAATATAATATTTAAAGTATCAAATAAAACTAAAAACAAATTTAAAATTTATTATATTAATCTTTAAAAAGAGATAATATGGTTTGGAAGGATTGTCTGGGGGAGGCTGATACCAATGCTTGCTCCTAAGTCTGATGATGTCAGTTTGATTCCCAGACTCCTCATGTTGTAAGGAAAGAAATGACTCATATAAGTTGATTTCCATATACATTTTGTTTTTCTTTCTTTTCCTTTTGTTTAACTTTACATTTCTTCCAATTTTGTTTAATTTTTTATCTCTTAGAGTTTTTTTTTTTTTTTTACTATATTATAGGTTTAAGAAATAGGGGAGATTTTGAGGTAAGCAAATCTAAGAAATGCTTTTATTCGGATCAAGGTCATTAAGGAAAGATAAGGAATAGATGAAGAAAAACACATTTGCCTTTGAAATATTTTTAAACTGACAAAATCTTTAAAGAGCATGATTCCAAGATCGAAGCCTTTGCTTTATTATATAACATCCAACAGTGCGGCCACCCTGTGGCTCCTGCCTGTTTCTGAGGGAAATGTATTTTTCCGACTGTGAGTCTCACTGTAGGGAGCATTATAAAGTGACAAGTGAATGTTTAAGACCCCATAAATCCACAGTCTAAGGTGTCACAGTGCTCTCTTATATTTTCATGAAAGATATATCTTTGTATGAGGGACTGTGTGTTGACTCAGAGATTAAAAATTAATAGGATTCAGTTCACCAGAAAAATCCAAAAGAAAAATATATTGATATGTGTTGACTTAACTAAAAGTTCTCAAGGTAGGGGGTGGACGGGTACTGCACTAAATAATGAGTAGGAGCTCATGGCACTAAGCTATGGCTTGGGCTCCAGATTACGTTATGAGAATCCAGCTAAGGCAAGGCTTGTAAAATTATTTTTAGAGTCTTCAAGATATTTCAATTTTGTGATGGGAAAACATTGCAGGATGTTTGATCCCACTGTGAACCCCAAGATAGTGTTATTTATTGCAAATACCTGTTTTTAGTTGGGGTGTGGTTCAGCCTTAGCACACACTTTTAATCCAGGAGCTTTTTGGCTAAATATTGTAAACAGGATTAAATAAAGTCAAGTATAGGTCAAGAGGCAGAGCTAGCAACCTGTTGACAGGAAGTAGATATAGGAATATTGAGAATAAACCATAGAGAGGAAGAGAGTCAGTAGGGTGGATAGGGAGATGCACAGGAAGCAGACGGGAGGGAGCATTCGGTTTGAAGGATGTTTTTTGAAACGACTTGAGAGAGGGGCATTGCTGCTGGGACACTGGATGAGGATGAAGGTCAACTGGATGCTTTCTCTGCCTCTTTGAGCTAATAGGCTTTCACCCCAGCATCTGGCTCCTGAATCTTCATTGGTAAAATCATACGATTGAGATTTTGTTAAAAAAAAAAAAACCAAAACAAAAACAAAACAGGAAAAACATTTTAAATTTGTATGACATCTAGCTATTGATGAGGACTGGTAAAAACAGATACTCATATGTTGATGGGTTTATAAAATGTTATAATAATTTTGAAGACGTGTTCATAGAGTTAACAAATGTTAATACTATAAATCTCAGTACTGCTATGAGTCTTTCTCTAGGTTTCCTCATATGACGGCACTACTTTGCATTTTCTTTCCTTTCTTCTTCTAATGCTAGGACCAATTTAAAGTATATATATATATATATATATATATATATATATATAT
>JADRCD010129047.1:10495-28267 GCA_019843815.1 Montemys delectorum | reverse complement strand
TGATGGTGGGCTACCGAACGCCTTTGTACTGTCTCTTCTGTAACTAGTCCATAGCCATGATGGTGGGCTATCGAACGCCTTTGTACTGTCTCTTCTGTAGCTAGTCTATGGCCATGATGGTGGGCTACTGTCTGTTCTGTAAAAATGGAGTGGATTCACTGAATCGCAGTATCCTTGACAGCTGTGTGGTCGTGGATCTTATGTGAACCTTTTGAGGTATAACATCAGCAATTTGGGGCAGGAAGAAGCAAGCCAAGTGTTCTTCCTTGAGCTTGCTTTATCTGACAGGGAGAGAACATTGGCGTCACCATTTGGCTGGGAATCCATCAGCTCCTGAGATGCAGCCTGTAGTTATTTTGGCTTCTATACTGTTTCTCGGTCAGTTGTCATTAATGTTTTTATGGGGAAAGTCCTACATTGATTTTAAAATGCAGTCATTGAAAAATGGGTGGTACACTCCTATTTGACCCCAATCGAGGAAGAAGAAATGGTGGTAGTGCATTATTAATGGAGTCAAGGTAGAAAATACTGTTGGTTTATTAGAAATGTTCTCGTAAAACTGAGAAAACTGAACCTCCACGCTGAGTTGCTTTCTTGAACCGTATGGATGAATAGTAACCTGAGCTACTCTTCTCTGCTTGTTTAGGAAATGTAGGCTCTTCCCCCAGATCTTCTGATTTAGTCAAATTAGCCCAAGAATGCTGTTACCATAGCAACAGGGGCATCGCAGCTCATGGAGTGAGAGTGCTAACTAATATAACTGTGTCTTGTCAAGAAAAAGGTAAGTGCACTCAGGATGGGCTGTGTGCTTCTCTGCCGCTTGGATTGAGGTCTGTGGGTTGGGCCGTTCAGTCATTAGCTTATGTGCACTGGTCTGCATTTGCATCCATCTACAGTGTTCTGATGCAGTGTCTTAGGTCTGTCTCATTTGTGTGGAGCTCTTAGGTCTGCGATCGTGGAGCTAACATGTCTTGTAGGGCATTGCCTGTTTTCCTCTGTTCACTGTGCTGTGTGTGGTACTGGAGACAGGGACAGCCACAGAGATTCAGCTGTGCAACAACTGGAAAACTACTCGGGTTTTCTAGGTACTTAAGTTGCGAATTCCTTCATTGGTAGCTGTTGAGCTGCCAGGAACATGGTTAGATTTTTCATAGAACCCATCTCTAGGTACATGCAACATTGAGCTGACTTACACAAAATATATTTTATTATCTTCCTGACATCTTTTAAGTGTAAGACTAGAAATGTTTCATGCCTCCACTCAAGAAGGGACGTACATTTTGGACAGTATCCGCCTCAGTGATCATGTTGGCCTTAGTGGGGGCCACCGGCTCAGCAGTCCTCCTCCTCACAGCACAGTGTGTTTCTTCACACTGTTTGCCGAGGCCCTACAGTAATTTGGGAAACATTGTCAAAGCGCACATTAGATTGATTTGACTATTTGAATTAAGAAGCATTTCTTGCATGTGATATAAGAAACTGCTATATGGTCTCGGTGACATAAGTTACCTGTGACATTCACAGCCTCCGGGACCCACAGGTGTTTGGCAGGACAGTACTATAGATGCAGGGCATGTCCAGAGCTTTCTTCTTAGGGCCAGTACTTTGCAAGAGAGGCTGCCTTTCATGAGAATCTGAAGAGTGTTGGACCAACTGAAAATGCACCCACGTGGTTTGTGTCTGATGGGGCACGGCTTGCTTAGCCGTGCTGGCAGTGATCTTTTAGTTCCTCTGTATAGCTTCGTGACCTTACTTGTTGATTTAATATTTTATATCTTCAATAACGTGGTAGTGTTAAGGAACGTATCTGAAGATAACCTTTATATTTCAGAAACAATTTGCATATGCTTTTATAAGGTTATTTTTTAAATGTTTCAAGCAGGGTATTCATGTTTTGATCATTCTTTCCCTTTTCTAGGAAACATAGATTTGCATGTTTGTTTCTTGTATTCGACGTGATGTGTCTTTCTGTCTGTGCCTTTGTGTGCTGTTTGTCTCCAACCTAATTTTTTTTTTCAGATCTCTTGTCACTAGAGCAAGATGCTGTCTTCGGCCTGGAATCCCTTCTGGTGCTCTGTAGTCAAGATGACAGCCCAGGTGCTCAGTCCACTGTGAAGGTGAAGTGACATCCCTGGTACCTCTCTCCTTAGCCTGAACTGTGGAGGCATCCCTAGGCTAGGGTGCAGCCATACTCTGCCGTAGCTCCTCACTTACACCATTGTAAGGCAAAAGCAGCCATGCACGAAATGTGACATCTGAGGGGAGGGTGTGACCTCACTAGCCCTGGGTAGTCGGCTAGATTCCCACTGCCAGGTATGGTTTCTCTCTTGTGGAGAAAGTCACACGTCCAAGTCGAGAGCTGTTGGTTAGTGAAAGGGTGTGTGAGCCGTTACTGCGCCTCTAGGTTTGTTATACCATGTCGTCCATGAGTGTCATAGCTAGGTAGGGCTCTTGATTGATTGCTTCTGTCCTTTGGAAGCTTGCCTGGTGCCTCTGTAAAGGCTCGTCCTCAGGAGGAGGCTCTCAGGTCAGTTCCAGAACAGGAGCTTCTGTACCCTGTTTCTGAAGATGCCAACAATTATAGGCTTTAATAAGATACTGGACTTGGTATAGTGGGCTGTACATAGAGGGTCGGGAAGGTTCCAGTGTTTGAGGCTCCCCCATGTGTAGTAGGATGTTGCCATTCAATAAGGAACTGTCGCACCAAGTCAAAGGCGGTAATCCTGTAAAAATAGGTGCAGTACTAATGTGAGCACAGAGTTGGGAGTGATTGCTTTGAGTTAGACCTTGAAAACTGAGTTTTAGTGATTAGGAGGGATTATTTGAGACTAAGGAAGCAATATTTACAAGCAACATAAATGTGCCATTCATATTGAAAGGATTGTATCTGACTAATGAGAGGGAAAGTATGGAGTGTGGAGGCCATCAGATGTGCTAAAGAATGTGGACTTGATTGTATAGGGAGTGGGGAGACACTAGAATTTTAGGGTAGTAGAAACAGCCTCCCCTTTGTTGTAGTTACCTGTGTGTGTAGTGTGTGTGTGTGCCCAACTGTTGAAGATATATATATGTATATGTATATATATTTCTTGAAATGTGTTCCCTTCTTATACTTACCAGAAAATTTAAGGCTCGGAGGGAGAGACTTGTTGAAAGCCACCTAGCCAATATGGGCAAATGGTCGACTTTGTGTTCATCGCATGTGCCTCTAATTACACTGATAGCGTGTGTGGTTGAAATGTGAAGGAAAGACGGATGGGCCCGTCTTTTCCTGAGATTAGAACTAGTTGGGACATTTGTGTTGTTGTAGAAGAATGGGAGGGGGAGTTTTAGAAACATAAAAAAATCAGCTATGGAAAGCGAGAGGCTCCCATGCTTTTAGTTTTGTTAGCTAGGATAACACATAGGTCATAAACTAGGCCTAACTGAGAAAATCCGCAGCTGTCAGGTCTTAGATTTCAGTTGAGCAACAAATAAGGGAACATTAGGAGCATCTCTCCATACTGATGCTCACAAAGTCATCAAGGGCATCTGAAACCAAGTCCTCGGTGGACTGCACATGCATGTGCTGTGCGGAGCAGTGGCCTTAGAAACATTCTGGAGTCCACCACTAACTATCCTGAGCTCTACTGTGGGAAGTGCTTGAGCGTTGCCTCATGGGGTGAGCCTCATGATCTTCATCTGCCTATGGAAGCTCTGGACATTATAGTGTAGTGTAGTGTAGTGCAGTGTAGTGTAGTGTAGTGCAGTGCAGTGCATTTCACACTCCTCATGTGGGATTCAGAATCTTATGTTGCTCATGGAGAAACATGGTGAGCCTACAAAGAATGTGCCCTGAGTCTCGTATCCTGTACAAGGTATTCTTTAAAGTTTGATACGCAACTTGAAAGTGTAACGGTGCACTCTCCCTCTGCCCCTTCGTAGTCCTAGGGACTGAAGCTAAAGCATCAGTGCAGGCCCAGTCCTCCACTAAGGGCCTAACTGGGCTGTTCTCTCTGCAGAGTGCTCTCAGCTGTATGGTGAAGCTGGCCAAGGGCCGGCCCCATCTGAGCAGGTCAGTGGTTGACACCCTGCTAACTCAGCTGCACAGCTCTCAGGATGCTGCCCGGATCCTCATGTGCCACTGCCTGGCAGCCATTGCCATGCAGCTCCCTGTACTGGGTGACGGAATGCTTGGTGACCTTGTGGAACTCTACAAGGTGATTGGGCGATCGGCTACAGACAAGCAACAGGAACTTCTGGTAAGGAACTGCTTTGTAAGCCTGCTGTAAATGACTAGGAACCAGTCTGTTGGCAGTTACCTAAGAATGTCAGCACTACTGTTAGACTTTAGTTGAAAAGCAAACCGGTTAAGGTAATTCTGCAGGACTGGGGATGCAGTGCAATGTAGTGTTTGCTCAACATATAGAAGACTCTAGCTTTCATCACAATACCACAAAGAATATTTAAAAATAAGACAGTACCAGTAACTTTTGTTGTTTTCTTTTGAGACAGAGTCTGACTGCGTAGCGCGGGTATGCTTTGAACTCAGGGAGGTACTCTTGCTTCAAGCTCACAAGTGCTGGCTGGGATTACAGTTGTGAGTCCTTGTGCCCGGCTACCAGGAGCTTTTTCTACAAGTTAAACCTCTCCAGTTCAGAATTTAAGCACAACTTGTAAGCAGCATTGAACTCTTGTTTTGTTTTTTCGATGTAAGCAGCATTGAGTGAGCAAAGTCTGTGCTAGAGTGTTCAGTATGTGAAACACTTGTTCACAGCGTTTCAAGTAGAGGCTCTGTGCCTGGGCCTTCATTGGGTTTAGAAGCCAAGTCAAGTTTAGGTTTAAAAGCTGCTTAGTCAGTTGGGCATGGCTAGAACAGGTCCATAACCCTGGCACTTTGGAAGGTAGAGCACTGAAGCGTTACACGAGTTGAAGGCTGAGCTTGCTGTAGAGTAGTGAAAGCAGTAAGTGGGTGTGGGAGAGCGAAAGAAGTGACTTCTCACAGATGATCACCCTGAGAACTCACTGGCAGGGACCATACAGTGACCATACAGTGACCATACAGTGACCACAGCAGAGACCATACAGTGACCACAGCAGGGACCATACAGTGACCACAGCAGGGACCATACAGTGACCACACAGTGACCACAGCAGGGATCATACAGTGACCACACAGTGACCACACAGTGAGTGACCATACAGTGACCACAGCAGGGATCAATGATACAAAGAAGCGCTTAGTCAACTTTGATTGTTTTTTTTCCTTTTATTGATAATTGATTTTTTTTCTCACATAATAGATTCTGTTTTCCCTTCCTTCTGTTCTTCCCAATTCCTCACCCGCTCCCCCACCACCAAATCTAGACCTACCCCTTTCTATCTCTCATTAGGAAATGGACAGGCTTCTAAGAGATAGTAATATAGTAGAAGATAAAACAGAAACTAACACTTTGGAGTTGGACAAGACAAACAGAAGAAAAAGAGTCCAAGAGAAGGCACGACAGTCAGTGCACTAGAACCAATGTAAGCTCGTCCCCGCCAGCTTACAAATAAATGAGGCTCAGGCTGTGCTTATTTTATTTGGTTTTGTCAATTACTGGGGGTGGGGGTAACCCCTAACCTACTCTTCTAACTGCTGGCCTGGCTGCCTCCCCCACAGTGTACCCCCTAATCTACTCTCCTAACTGCTGGCCTGGCTGCCTCCCCCCGCAGTGTACCCAGCTGCTTGCTGTTTCTCCTGGCCACGTGCTCATGGTTCATCTCTCCTCTTCTCTCTTTCCTCTTCTTCCTTCACCCCTTGATCTCTCTTCCTCCAGTCTGGTCACTCCAAACTCACCTACCTCTAATCCCTTCAGTAATCAGTCAGGGCCAGTTTTATTTAACCAAATTTTAAATCAAGGAACAAGTTTTGCACAACAAAAGCTTGTAAACAGAGAAGTTTCTTGTAGTCCTAGACCTTCTGTATAGAATTTAGCATTACGATACATAGCAGCAGACCAAACCAAATCAAATCAGAGACCCACTCCCTCTCGCACTTAGGAATCTGATAAAAATGCTGAACTAGAAGCCATAATATACACAGAAAGGATCTGGTGCAGAGCCGTGCGCACCCTGTGTGTGCTGCTGCCTCAGACCCTGAATTCATATGTGCTTTGCTCATGTTGGTCCAGAAGGCCTTGTGTCCTTGCTGGCCTCCGTCCCTCTGGCTCTTACACTCTTTCTGTCTCCTCTTCTGAGGGTTCTCTGAGATAAAAAGGGAGGGATTTGATAGAGACACTCGATTTAGAGCTGGATGTTTCAAAGATTTTTGCTCTCTGTATAGTGTCTTAGCCAAGTTTATTTTTTAATGAAGTGGCATTTGATCTAATGAAACATGAGTTTTTTTATTTTTAACCTAAGAAGGAATACAGTAAAATGTTTGCATCTGACTTTGCTGAAGGAAACAGTGCTAGGCCAGGCATTATGATTCATCGGTCCAGGATTTCAGCCATGGGATGTGCTGTCCGTGTTGAGGATGAGTCATCCCACTTCAGTGACTCTGGAAACTCCGTTATGGACACACCTGAGGTGTGAGTCCATGGTGTCCCAATTAGGGTTCCTGTTACTGGGATGAAGTCATGATCAGAAAGCCCTTTGAGGAGGAAAGGGTTGATTTGGCTTACACTCCCACATTGCTGTTCGTCAGTAAAGGAAATCAGGGTGGGGACTCAAGCAGGGTAGGAACCTCAAGGCAGAAGCTAAGGCGGAGGCCATGGAAGGGTGCTGCTTACTGACTTGCTCCCATGGCTTGCTCAGCTTGCTTTCTTACAGAACCCAAGACCACCACCACAATGGGCTGGGCCCTCCCTCATTAATCACTAATTAAGAAAATATCCTACAGGTATGCCTACCACCTGATCTTACAGAGGCCTTTTCTCAATTGAGGTTCCCTCCTCTCAAATGACTTTAGCCTAACACAACTATCCAGCACACATGGTAATTTTAAATCCAGTCAAGTTGACAGTGAAAGTTAACCATCACACTCTCCATGTTAACTCCTCCTCCTCTCGGAGGGAACAACCATCTTTCCTCTGTACGCTGTACCTGGGTAACTTGGGATGTCCCCTAAGCATATGTATTGCTTCACATAAGTTAGCTTTGTGGAAATGTCATTCTGCAAGTCAGCTTTCGTGGTTTGCCTTTCTTGCTAGTAATTTGTATTGATCTCTGGATTTATTTCACTGGTGTATTTCACTGGGTGGCTATATCATAATTCATTTTTCCTTAATTGTGAGCATTTTTTTCTAGTTACTTTATAAGCAGTGCTCTGAGTAAAAGGAATACATTGCTCAATGACTTAAACATGATAAATGAAATATCAACAGAAAGTCCATTTTGTTCCTTTTTATTGTGCTAATTTAGTTACTTTGTGTAGGTGTGCATAAGGGTGAGAGGAGGTCTGAGGAGAACTTTCCTTCCACTGTGTAGGGCTGAGCTATTGAACAGAGGTCATCGGTCTTGGCATCAGCGATTTTACCTGCTGAGCCATCTCAGTGGCCCTAAATTCTCTTCTGTTTTGGTGACCTTTAATTTTTTATCTTTGTCTTTGACTAAAATTACATGTCTTTTTTGCTTGTCATCTGTTAGGTAAGTTTGGCCACTGTGATTTTTGTAGCCAGCCAGAAGGCATTGTCTGCGGAAGTGAAGGCAGTGATCAAGCAGCAGCTTGAAAGCGTCTCCAGCGGCTGGACCGTGTACCGGATTGCCAGGCAGGCTTCCAGAATGGTATGGGCTTCCCCTCTGGGGGGAGGTGCTTGGTGGGATGTTAGAACATGCACCTCGGATGATGTGGTCATTATTATAGTCAAAACAAAGTACATATGGAAGTTGTTTTAGTCAGCGTTCTAGTGCTGTGAAGAGGCATCATGGCCAAGGCAGCTCTTGGAAAAGAAAAGCGTTTAACTGGGGCTGGCTTACGAGGGTTAGTCCGTTATCATCATGGTAGGAGATGTGGCTATAGACAAGCAGGCACTAGAGAAGTACCTGAGAGTTTTATATCCTGATGTACAGGCATCAGGCAGAGAGACACTGAAACCTCATAGCCCAGCCCCAGTGACACTTCTACTGCAGCCAAGCCACGCCTCCCAATCCCTGTAATCTCCTCAAACAGCTCCCTCCCTGAGGACCCCATGGGGCCATTCTCAAGAATTGCTTGTTACTTATGTCTCTGAGGATGGCAGAGAAGCCATCCTAACTTAACTCTCATCATAAGCCGTAGTCAATGTAGATGACAGTGCACACTGCGTCTGCACGTTGTTTGCCACACTTATTCTTTGCTATAGTTGTGGTATCAGGGTCTTTCTTCTCATTCTTTCTCCAACCTGATCATTGAATTTCTTTAAGAAATACAAAGCGTAGTTAATCCAGAGACCATAGTGTGAGGGTCTGGTGGTTGGAGCAGGCGCTGTTCCGGGTCAGCTCCCCTGGGAGGAGCATAGGCTGCGCTGTTGACTGTAAGGGCGTGTTGAAGATCTTGGGCATCTCTGCCGCCAAGGTCCTGAGTGCCACTCACCTTCCACCTCCTAAATAGCTCTTGTAGACTATTTCACGGGTACTGATGCTTTTTGTATGTTAGGCTAAAATTCTAGACTTGAGTTACAATTCACTCCACTTATTTTCTCATTGAAACTGTTTTAGTCAAGAATTTAAGGCATTGTGTTACAAAAAAGCAGCTCAGCATATTTTTTTCTGAAGAAATATTTAGACTGTCTTAAGGAGTTATGTAATATGAGA
This sequence comes from Montemys delectorum, assembly GCA_019843815.1. Classification (NCBI taxonomy): domain Eukaryota; kingdom Metazoa; phylum Chordata; class Mammalia; order Rodentia; family Muridae; genus Montemys; species Montemys delectorum. The sequence continues at coordinate 19,513 of JADRCD010129047.1, read as the reverse complement.
CGTGATATTTGAGCTTATTGTGGGTTTGTCTTTTACTTGCTGAATGTAGAGCCTCACCCTGGCCTCTTTCTTTGTTAGGGCAACCATGACATGGCGCGAGAGCTTTACCAGAGTTTGCTGACACAGGTCGCATCAGAACACTTCTACTTCTGGCTGAACAGTCTGAAGGAGTTCTCACATGCAGAGCAGTGTCTGACTGGGCTGCAGGGGGATAACTTCAGCTCAGCGCTTTCCTGCATTGCTGAGTCTTTGAAATTCTACCACAAAGGAATCGCCTCCTTAACAGTGAGTCCTCCCCCGAGCCGTGGTGATTGGCATAGGGTGCTCTTCTCTCTGCCTTGGTTATCCACCCTCTTTTGACAACTTGTGAAACCTCGTGGTAATATCAGAAAATACATAGACACGGAAATAAAGCTCTTGTTAGTATTCTTAGTTGGTAAGAACTTTTTTTATACCACTTGTACAGAGAATTGCTGACTTGAGGCAGAAGGGTAAATGCTGTGGAGAGAGCCTCCTTCCCCACAGGAAATTTAAATTTACTGATTTGGATTGATAAGATTACTTGATTTTCTAGTTTATGAAGAATGAGAAGTTATTATCACTCAGTGGTAAAAAGCGCCACACAGGAGCTTACTGCTCCGTCTTGGCAGCTCTTCCAGGTCTCGCTTTGGTTCCTAGCAGTCACATAGTGGCTTTCCACCCTGTCACTCTAGTTCCAGTGGACCCAATGCCTCCTGGCAAAACATTTGTTCATAGAAAAATGAAAATAATTTTTCAAAAATCTGCTGGGCAGATAGATGCACATAATAGTGAGACAGCTAGAAATAGTGTTTTGAAAATTCTGTTGAATATTTATCAGTCTTCTGATTTTTTTGTAATGTCTGTAGTTGAGTAAAGCCAGAATCTTTACATAAGAGGAGAGCAATTGTTGGGACTTAGTCCTAGAGCCTAACCTACGTTCCCTGCTCCCCTGCCGACGGTAGTGTGAACCACACCTGATCTGGAGACATGGCTCAGGGGATAAGAGCACTGGTTGTTCTTCCAAAGGATATGAGTTCAATTCCCAGCAACCACATGGCAGCTGACAACTGTATGTAACTCCAAGATGTGATACCATCACGTAGACATACATGCAGACAAAAACACCAATGCATAAAAAATAAAAAGTAAATTTAAAGAAAAAATTAAAAAGAAAGCACACCAGTGTATTTGAGGCAGCCATCTTGAAGAGGGCTGTTAGTTCCCATACCTCCATTTACTATTAAGTTAGCACACATTTAGTGTGTGCTTTTTATTGAAGACATCTCCACTAGGATGGTTGCTAAACAGTTGGAGGTTCTACGCCTGTGCTGCTGGGACTTAGCCCACTTCCCACTCTGCGTGGCCACTACTCTGCTCTTGGAGACTTACTCTTGGAACATTTGTGTGTGATAACCCATTCTCTCTCTCTCTCTCTCTCTCTCTCTCACCCCACACCCCACACCCCACACCCCCCACCCCACGCAATGACAATGTTTTAAAAGCCTCCTGTGAGGTCTTTCTAAGGACTGAGAGAGTGGCATGCTACGCGTAGGCAGTAAGGCGCCCCTGAACGTCGACAAGATGTTCAGGCTTTCAGACGATGCTACCAACACTGAGCTTCTCTGATGTTGTTCCATTTTTCACATGGTAGCTTAGGTATTTACCTCTCGGTGTTGTTATGATTTGTGCATAAGCTAACAAACGCAGTCCTCCCATGGCTTCCAGGAAGGTGCATTCCGAGATGCTCACATAGGTACAGATGTCCAAATCCTTGTATGTTCAAGTCCCCTATTTAAAAGAAAGGTGCGACCTTTTCATAGACTCCATGAACACTTCTCTGGTGCTTCAAATCATCTCCAGGTACTTAGAATCCTAGTACCTTGGAAATGCTGTGCTACAGCGTCCTCCTGTGTTTTATGGGGAAGAGACAGAAGACAGTGTGCTCACATTCCATCAAGTGCAGTGGTGTGGTTGGCTCTAGAGAGGCAGGTGATTCTGCATGAAGCTCCTTTCTTTATTCCAGGCTGCCAGCACACCGCTGAATCCTTTAAGCTTTCAGTGTGAATTTGTAAAGCTCAGGATCGATCTTCTTCAAGCCTTCTCGCAGCTTATTTGCACTTGTAACAGCCTGAAGACAAGCCCTCCCCCTGCGATTGCCACAACCATTGCCATGACCTTAGGGAATGATCTTCAGAGGTGCGGCCGGATCTCCAGTCAGGCATGTCTTCATTTCTCTCCATTGTGCGTGTTGTTTATACTTGAGAGATTGTTGAAAACCTGAAGGTTGTACAAATTAAAATCAATGGTGTGTGTCAAATATTATGCATCTGTTTGACCAAACAGGGATGATGTGTTCTTTAAACAATCCCTGTGCTGTGTATTGTGCGTAAAGAATGGAATGACATTAAAAGAGTTGGGAATGTCTATAAAAGCGTTAGCTATCCTAGTGAAGCTTGAGGAATCGAAAATGCAAGTGTCTTGTCTCTAGGTGTCATAAGTAAATTATTACACCCTGTGAACATTTATAGCTTCATTGGCCAGCTTGTTGATTTTGTGTAATAAAGTTATGAAAATGACAACTCAATTTTTATTTGAACTGTTAACAAGGATGAGCTTTCTATGCCTTAATTTTCATCCTTCTCCTTCTTTGTAGATGAAGCAGTCCATGGAAGAATTCCGAAGCCTTGCCTCCCGGTACCGAGATCTCTACCAGGCTTCCTTTGATGCAGACTCAGCAACTCTGAGGAATGTAGAACTGTATCCTGTAGTTCTTGGGAGGTATTCTCTGACATGTAGAGTAAATTCTCCCACTAAAAATAAGGATCAGATAATCCTAATATTTATTCTAATTAACTAGTCATTTCTTCCTTTGAAATTGAATAGGAGCAAAATAACCTTACTCTTAAACTTTTTGGTTTTTTGTATTGTGTTAAGTTTTTAAGGGTTTCTCTGTGTAGCCCTGGCTGTCCTGGAACTCACTCTGTAGACCAGGCTGGCCTCAAACTTAGAGATCTGCCTGCCTCTGCCTCCCAAATGCTGGGGTCAAAGGTGTGCGCCTCCACTGCTTGGCTAACTTTACACTTAAGCCAATCTTTTAAAAAAGGGATGACTTCCTGGCGGTCTCAGAGGAGAACTGCCACAGCCCTGAGTTGTGCCCAGGGCAATGATGCCAACCTGTCATCGCCAATACCTAGGAGACTGACACATGCGCCCGCCAGTAACTCAGCAAGGCTCCCTTAAAGAGCCACAGCACAGCACGCTGGTGACTAATGACCCAGGTTCCCTCAACTCCCCTGAAGCCATCCATATTTTCTTACTAGCAACTTCAGATCTCATTGGAAAGAAGGAAAAAAAAAACTGTTCTAAAGTTGTCAGGCTTTTGAGTTAGTTTTTGGAGTTTTCATTGATTGATTGATTGATTGATTGAAACTTAAAGAATGCTCTGTAGCAAAAGTGTGTAGTGGTCATTCTGTTGTTGTGTGACTTAACACTGGTTTAGTCAGCAGCAGAGCTGCTTACTGATATCTCATGCCATAGAAGCCCTGGTTTTGGACCCTGAATCAGCAAGGTAAGTTGGAGGATGCTTGCTTTATAAAATTTCAAGTGCGTTGTTACCTGATCATCAATAGAGGAGAAAGGGAAGCTGCCAGGGAAGCCTGAGATTGCATTGCATGCAAGCCTTGACTTACCGCTTTGTGTCAGTCCAGTGTTTGAGATCTCTGCCTGCCACGTACATTAGAATGTCAGTCTCAGCCAAACAGATATTTTTCTTCCCATTTACTCATCCATTGTAATATTTTTATTTCTTGTCTTAATGACATTTAAGTGTTGAACAGAGCCCTGGAGTCAGGCAGATATGACCACAAATGTCTTTTCACTGCTAGCTCACGGAGTGTATTTGCTCTCACTAAGGCTTGGGTGCATAAGCTGTAGGCACAACTCCTTCTGCCCAGGCAGTGGAGATAGAATGAGCAGATGACATGTAGTGCCTCACCGAAGTGCCTTAACAGCCACAGTTGCTCTGAAAGGATTAAAGGACTATTAATGTGTGCCCAGTGTAAATTGCCTGTCCTGCACACACTTCCAGGTTCCCCTTTTCAAGTTTATTTAGGATTCGAGAGTTTTGTCTTATCTGTGTTAGAAATGTATTCAGATAAGGATAAGGGAAGGAATCCAGGCTAAGCTTTCCGAGCTCCGTCCCAGCAGCCCCGCTTGGTCCAGTGCTTTCACTTCCAGGCGCCCTGCTCATAGCACTCCCTCAGCCATCCCCACGTCTAGTGGCATGCTGACCAAGTGATTTGCTAACCTTATTTATATGATGTCACGTCTATATGCTACCTGCTGACCCTTCTCAAGTGTCTTTCATGCGAGTAGTTAAGAATTACTACGTCATTTGAAAAAAAAAAGAATTACTACGTCATTTGTAGTCAAATTTGGGTTTGAATTACAGCTTGTCACTTAATAGTTACATGAGTGTAGTAGATTAACCTTACCAAGCCTCAGTTCCCTTATCTGTAATTGGAAATAACTTCGTTTTTTTAAAGATGAGGTTAGAATGTGGACCATAGTTAGCAAATGCATGGAGATGTTGAAGGAGTTACTGCTTGGATGGATTAACTGCTGGTCTCTGCTCAGCTTCCAGGAGTATGGGTCCACAGGTGCTGCCCACGCCGACAGTGAGTATGAGAGAAGAATGATGTCTGTGTACAGTCACGTCCTAGAGGAGGTGGAGTCGCTTAACCGGAAGTATGCCCCAGTTTCCTACATGGCAAGTGGCATTTGTTTGCTAAGTTTTTATAATTGAGGAAGTGTTATTTTTATATACATACATATATACATGTATATATATGTATATACATTGTCTTAGTCAGGGCTCTCTAGAGTCACAGAACTTATGGTAGTCTCTATGTAGTAAAGGGACTTATTGATGACTTACAGTTTGTAGTCCAACTCCCAACAACAGTCGCGGCAGCAGCTGTGAATGGAAGTCCAAGGATCCAGCAATTGCTCAGTCCCACAAGGCAAGCAGGCCAAGCAGAGAGAGCCTTCCTTCTTCCAATGTCCTTATATAGGTCTCCAACAAAAAGTGTGGCCCAGGTTAAAGGTGTGGTGGCACACACCTTTAACCCCAGATGACCTTAGATCTTCCAGTTCTCTAGGATTCATTGCCACTATGCCACCACACCCTTAATCCCAGATGACCTTGAACTCATAGAGCTTTCTATGTTAATCCTATGGGATTCGTAGCCACTATTCCTCAAGGTCTCCATGCCAAGATTCAGGTCAGAAACTTGTATCTCCCAGCCTCCAGATTAGGGCCACAGGTGAGCCTTCTAATTCTGGATTGTAGTTCATTTCAGACATAGTCAAGTTGACAACCAGGAATAGCCACTACATACATATATACACACATATATATATGTATGTATGTATATATATACACACACATATATACATACACACACACGTGTGTATGTATATATATATCACTTTATTTTATTATTAGGACTTCATTGTAAAGTACATACAAATTAGAAATATCACACAAGTGTAGCCAACCTTTCTCTGCCTGCCAGCACCCAAATAATGACACAGGAACCTTCTCTTACATGTGAAAGCTTAGGCCTTATAGCGGAGACTTATCCTCAACTAGCTCATATCAATTAATTAACTCCATCTACACTACTCCACGTTTGCCACGTGGCTTGTTACCTCTAATTCAGTCCCAGGACTTCCTCGGGTCTGGCTGGTGAATCTCACCCCTCTCAAGTCTTCCCACAGTGCCTATCTCTGCCTGTGTGTCCTGAATTTCCTCTCCTGCCTCAGCTATAGACAGTCAGCTCTTTATTAAGCCAATCAGAAGGTGATGGAGAAGAGTGTTTACAAAATATGATGCATGAGCTGAGCAATTAGAATAACAATCTCAAAGTCTGGGCAGCACTCAGCTCTCTGCTGGCACAAAAATCAACATTTGTATAGTACAAGGACAACCTTCCCACAGTCATAAGCAGATTATCCCCACAGTCAAAGAGTTTAGGCAAACTCCATAACGCCTGTCAGTGGCCTTGTGCACAGTCAGGGTAAGGAGCCTCTCAGCTTTACATTTCACTATGCGTTTATCCACCAAAGTACCCTGAGGAGGACTAGACACACCCATCCACGGCAGCACTTAGCCCACCTCCTGACTGCATGGCCGTCCCTGGGTGCAAGCAACTTTTATCAGGTCCACCTTGTGTAGGTACAGAGCAACTTCTTTTATGCTTCTTTTTTCTTTAAAGATTTATTTATTTATTTTATGTGTATGAGTACACTATAGCTGTACAGATGATTGTGAGCCATCATGTGGTTGCTGAGAATTGAACTCAAGACCTCCCCTCACTCCTGCTCTGCTTGAGCCAGCCCAAAGATTTATTTATTATTATATGTAAGTATACTGTAACTGTCTTCAGGCACACCAGAAGAGGGCGTTAGACCTCATTATGGATGGTTGTGAGCCACCGTGTGGTTGCTGGGATTTGAACTCTGGTCCTTTGGAAGAGTAGTCAGTGCTCTTATCACTGAGCCACTTCTCCAGCCCTATTTTGTGCTTCTTAAACAATCAAACTGAAGCTGCAATAATTCCTTACTCTAACTCCAAACTAGGGTCACTTTGGGAGCTTGTTAAAAACCACATCAGCATCCAGTCATCCCCTAGCCACCCTCAAAGGCAGTAGTAGGCTCTTAAATCTGGAACAGGCCTGCCCACAGTGATGCCAGGAGCAAGAGTAGACACTGAGCACTCAAACATTGGAGTGCTAGGGCGCTTTTAAAGCCGTGTTCAGTGTTTAAACATGTTGAATGCAGTATGGGCTCACAATCTGTCTGATGGGTTTAATCACAGCATAATCCTGCCATTAGACAAAGGACAGCGGTTTCTTGTGGGTTTTTTGGGTTTGTTTGTTTGTTTGTTTGTTTGTTTTGCTTTAGAAGCATCCATGTGATTCTGTCATGCTGCCAGGGTTAAAATCACAGAATATAAAATTAGTAAATCTAATTTTTTTTAAAAAGCAAAAAAATTAAGAAAAAAAGTAGAAATCTGTGGATAGCAATTTTTAGGTGGGCGGTGCAGTTTGAGACAGGGTTTCTCTGTATAGTCTTGATTGTCCTGGCAGTCACTCTGTAAACCAGGCTGGGCTTGAGCTCAGAGATCTATCTGTCTTTCTCCTGAGTGCTGGAATTAAAGGTGTGTGCCACCACTGTCAGGCAAATTTGTTTTTTAATTAATTACTTAATTTTTTATGTATGAGTGCTCTGTTGCATGTACATTCATCTGCATGCCAGAAAAAGGCATAAGATCCCTTTATGGACTGTCATGAGCCTCTGTATGGGTGCTGAGAATTGAATCTGGGCCCTCTGAAGAGGGCATAAGATCCCTTTATGGACTGTCATGAGCCTCTGTATGGGTGCTGAGAATTGAATCTGGGCCCTCTGAAGAGGGCATAAGATCCCTTTATGGACTGCCATGAGCCTCTGTGTGGGTGCTGAGAATTGAATCTGGGCCCTCAAAAGAGCTGCCGGCTTTTAAACACTGAGCCATCTCTTTTTTTAAGCATTTGTGTGTGTTTTGACTGAATGAATTTCTGAATGTGTGTGTGTGTGTGTGTGTGTGTGTGTGTGTGTGTGTGTGTCTTGACTGAATTGTTGTCTGTATAGCACATTTGTGCCTAATATCTGAGGAAGCAAGAAGGGTGTCGGGTCTCCTGGGTCTGGAGTTACAGATGGTTGCAAGCTAGCACATGTGCTTAGAATTGAACCCAGGTCCTCTAGAAGAGCAGCCAGTGCTTTTACTGCTGGACCGTCTCTCCAGCCCCACTGATTGGCTCTTGACATGGATGACTGTTCTGCACAGTTGTGGATGTTGTGCCTTCTTACTGTGCGGCATGTGCTCTTGGAAGCATTTGCTGGCAGTCTTCTCAGATGCCTTCTCTCTCCCACAGCATACGGCGTGCCTCTGCAACGCCGTCATCTCTCTGCTGAAAGTCCCTCTTTCATTTCAGAGACACTTCTTCCAGAAGCTGCAGTCTACCAGCATCAAGGTAAGGTGGGAAGAACACTTCCAAGATTAGTATAGGTTTAAAAACCAGCTAAGTGGGGCTGGGGAGATGGCTTATTGAGTAATGGCACCTGATACAAGTTCAGTCCCCAAGACCTATATGGTAGAAGGGAATGGTCCCTACAAGTTGTCCTCTGACCTCCAGGAGTGTGCCATAACGTGTGCATGCCCCGCCCACACACACACATACTCAGATGTAATAAAAACCAGCTAGCTATTATCTGAAGTTTTTTTGGTTTTTCCAAGACAAGGTTTCTCTGTGTAGCCCTGGCTGTCCTGGAACTCACTCTGTAGACCAGGCTGGCCTCGAACTCAGAAATCCGCCTGCCTCTGCCTCCCAAGTGCTGGGATTAAAGGCGTGCGCCACCACCGCCCGGCTCATCTGAAGATTTAATGAGACATAGCTATGATATAGTATCTTTACTTTAGTATAGATAAAAATTTAGTCCTAAGATTTTAGCCCCTTCATCTGATGATTTGAGGAAGTAAGTGGGGTTACCATATTAAGACCTGCATTTGGGTAATAGCAGCCTGTCTACCTCTTTCCCCCAGGAATGGGTGCTTGTAAGCCTGTTGCCAGGTTGAGTCTGTGTCCGACAGGCCCACCTTTGATGGAATGGCCTGCTACAGTAGTCCTGCCTCCCAAGTCCTGTTGCCACTGAAGGGAGAGTTAGTACATCGAAATGCTTAAGCCACTCAAAATTAAAAGCTGTTTTTAATTGAGACAGTAGAATTGTGAAAGAAGGAGATTGTCACCTGAGAGAGATGGCTTTGATTCTGCCTTTCCGAGAATGAGCCCAGTGAACTTTGCATCCATTTAATTCTTTTGGTTGCAACTAATGTTTCAAAATGACCTTAATAACCAGGAAAGGTGATTGTGGAAGTGAGCAGGCCTAAGTTGGCTA
>JADRCD010129047.1:0-10395 GCA_019843815.1 Montemys delectorum | reverse complement strand
TTTTTTTTTTTTTTTTTTTTTTTTTTAAGAAAAACTAAATTTAAAAGCAATCTGGAGGCCACAGCTGTGGTCAGCTGTAACACCCCTAATTTGTTTTGTGTTCATTGTGGAAACTGACTTTTTTAAATACCACAATAACTCCATTAATGTGAGTTATCTTAGAATTTTAAGTTTGTTTGCATTTTAAATGAGTAATTACTTAAGAGAATTAAACAATAAAAAAGGTTCCTAAACATTCGCACATAGTGTTTGACCTGAGGAAAGGTTCATCATGTCTTCCCCTCCCTCAGCAGAGAACCTCCCAGCAAGACCCCTGCCGGCAGCCAGGCCCTCACCTGCTACCCTCAAACAAAACAGTCTGAGCTGGAGCCTGGAGGGATTATAAGGAAGGTTGACATGCAGGTCCCTCTGCAGGGTGGTGGCGCACAGTGAGGTCACGGCAGTCAAGAGTGTGCTCATCTGCTCCCGGTTTGTGGAAGAGCTTGGTGCTGGCTGCCAGCGCTCACTTCACTCTTCTGTTCCAGCTTGCTCTGTCACCGTCTCCCCGGAACCCTGCAGAGCCCATTGCTGTACAGAACAACCAGCAGCTGGCATTGAAGGTAGAAGGCGTTGTTCAGCACGGGTCGAAACCAGGGCTGTTCCGCAGAATTCAGTCTGTGTGTCTGAATGTTTCCTCCACACTACAGAGTAAATCCAGCCAAGACTACAAGGTAAGTACCAGAGGGTCATAACTTAACAGCACAGCTGGGGCTTGGGGAGACTTAATCGCTTTCTTTTTTTCCTTGCTTGTACCAGTTAGTGGACAAAGCATCCCAGCAGACATCAAAACATGAATTCTGTGACCCATAGTGCAGTATGGAGTCAGGCTATCTGAGACCCACACAGCAAGAACTATCTGGTCTTCGTGCCTCTGCTCAGGCTTCCTACCTTACCTAGTCCCAAGCAGCTAAAGAGCCTGGGCCTGTGCTCCTTCCTAGAGGAAAGATAACCAGGGTGCTCACCTCCTCGTGCCTGCTTCCTGTCCTGAAACCTTGTGCATAAGACCCTGCTCCTCTGGAGCCATCTCAGGCTCCACCTCTTCATGGAGGAGTGCTGCCTGCTGTGCTACATCATGTACAGTGCAGGTCACCCTGTCCCTCTAGATGTCCTGAGGTAGGTTAAGTTAGCTAGCATCAATGAGGTTGATGTTGCACTTCAAAAGCAGCGTCTCGCATATGTGCATGAGATGCCAGTGTCTCTTTGCTTAGACATTTCTTTCCAATTCTGTGGTGATTTAATCCACAGTATGTCCCCAGGTTAGTCCGGTGTGTTTGAACTGAACTGTGTAACAAGAGATGGGGTGAAGATTTAAAAGGGGCATTTCAGGACTGGTAAAATGCCTTCTTGCAAGTGTGAGGACCTGGGTTTCAATCCCCACAACTAGAGTACAAAGCTAACCCTAGGGCATTGGGTGAAGACAGTGGGTTCCTGACACTCGATGACCAGCCACCCTGGCCAAATAAATACATGAGAACCCAGTTCACTGATTCACTGTCTCAAAAATAAAGGTGGAAAGTGGTTGAGGAAAAACACCCAGCATTGACCTCCGGCCTCCACTACACATGTGCTCACACACACACGCACACACACACACACACACACACACACACACACACTTGCATGTGCACATGCACATACCCACACTAGCAAGCATATAATGTGCACACTCACAGGTACACACACACACACGGTCATCTCGTCATCACAGTTTTAGGTAGGAAGCTGAGGGAGGACTGGTGTGGCCTCCGTCTCGATTTGTTTCCTTCAGTGTTGTCCTCTCAGCCTGCATCAACTGCTCTCTGATAAGGCTTAGTCTCCATTCTCTTCCCTTCTTTTCTTTGACTAATGGAGCCCTTAGCTACTCTATAAATATTTGTTAAGTGACAAGATGGACTGTATGGGCTGTGTTTAGAACACCCCCGTTGTTGTGGCTGAGTGATCTCAGATGTTGCTAGGAATTGTAATGAGAATTGATGTAGCTTGTCCCAGTTTGCAGTGTCTCCCAGCACCCCACATAGGGCCTGGCTCCTAGAGAACACGGAGTAAGCAGCTCTTGCTGGGTTAACAATTCTTGTGTTCCAGATTCCCATTGACAGCATGACCAATGAGATGGAGCAGAGGGTTGAGCCACATAATGATTACTTCAGCACCCAGTTTCTGTTGAACTTCGCTGTCCTTGGGACACACAGCATCACAGTGGAGTCTTCCGTGAGAGATGCCAATGGCATCGTCTGGAAGACTGGCCCCAGAACTACCATGTTTGTCAAATCCCTGGAAGACCCCTACTCCCAGCAGATTCGCCTACAGCAGCAGCAAGCCCAGCAGCCTTTGCAGCCACAGCCGCAGCCACAACCACAGCCTCGCAGTGCCTACACCCGGTTTTAGCTGTGCTACAAGCATACTGCTGCCACAGTGCACAGCCATCAGACTAGCCACAGTGCACAGCCATCAGACTACAAGGAGAGGCTCACCCTCACGTGCGTTCGGTGTCAGTGTCACAGTGTGAAATCCAGTGCTCCTGATTTCTGTAATGTAGCATTCTACATTAATAATGTGATCTTTTTTCTTAAATATTTAGTGTAAGAAATAACCTGGCTCTTAGCTAAAAAAGTGCTTTTTTTTTTTTTTCATTTCTTAAACCCAGTCTTCTGTCTCACACTTAGCATTTTTGTTATTAGTCTTTGTTGTTGCTGAGCTTTTCTTCTTCCAGGAATGGTCACAGATAATTAGTAAATTTGACTGTGTCTCTACCAGAATTATTGTGCTGACTGGCTCAGACCCGGGGTTTTGAGGTAGGCAGGGGAAGAACTGCAGAGTCTGTGCAGTACTTGTCCAGGACTGGAGAGTCAGCAGCACCTGCCTTCTGGTCTGTGGGAGCCTGTGGTCCATGGCTCAGCATCCTGCTACATCACTGGCACATCTTACCCACCTTCTGCCCTGAAGCAATGTTAGTTTATTGTTTTGGTCTTTGATTGACCCAAAAAACAGCTCATAGCTACATAGAAAAGTTGGAAATGTGTTGGTTTTTCCTGGTGTGTGACTAGTGTAGACTTCTTACATTTTTGTCTACAAATAGAATGTAGGTTCACATATGTCTTCCTGTTTGAAGTAAAGGGGACAGGTCCTTCCTTCCCTCTGGTTTCTACTAGAAAACATATTGACTCTGCACCTGATGTCTAGACAGCGCCTCTGATGTAACCTCAGCTGGGATGCTCAGGGAACAGACTGGCTACCCAGTTTTTTACTTCAGTCATGGTTGGAAACTATATGACAACACATTTATTCCAGGTTTGACTTAACAGTTGACTGTGGCTGCTCAGTGCTTGGACCACAGTTAATAGGATGAGCTGAGCCTGCCCATACCCCGAGGGGTCATTGGTGTTGGGTGCAGTGTGGTTGCTAAAGGTGTAGGCCCTGGATTTCCCTGTGTAAATAAATCTCTTAATTTCTTTGCTTGTGTTTTACTCTTTTTTTCTCTTTTCAAAGTCATACTGATTCATAAGAGGACTTGACTTTTTTTAAATGGCATTTGGGGTTTTGTCTTTGTTTTTTCCTGTCACAATACCCCTGGGGATGAGAAGTGATTGGCAGCGTGGGTTCCCCTGAGGTCACTTTACTTTATGAGACGTTACCTCTGCATAGCCAATTCTGCTTGTCCTGGTCTGTGCAAGTCTACTGTATCTGCTGTAAGCGACCTCAGTGCACCTGGGGCACAGTCTGCACTTGGTCAGCTTGTGGGGACTGCTGCCAGAGTGCTAGGGAAGAGCTGTGTGGGCGTCGCCTTTGCTGAGTCAGGGGTCTACTTTGGGCTCTGAGGTGAGTCGTGTGTGTGTGTGTGTGTGTGTGTGTGTGTGTGTGTGTGTGTGTGTGTGTGTCTGTAGTTAGGCTTCAGCCTCTTCAGTCTTAGCAAATGACTGAGTTAGGCTAGGTTTCTCCACTCTAATTCAATCAGGTAACTGAAAAAAACAGTGATGAAAACAAATTGGGGAAAATGTCTTTAATGCCAGAGATTGAACCAAGGGGTGAAGACCCAAGTCCCAATTACTTTGACACCAGCCCGACTTAGCACCCAGAGAAAGACCTTTTTTTCTTTTCTTTTCTCTTTTTTTCTTTTCTTTCTTTCTTTTCTTTCCTTTTCTTTCCTCTCCTTTCTTTTCTTTTCTTTCTCTCTTTTTTTTTTTTTTTTTGGAAGATAGGATCTGTCTGTGTAGCCCTGGCTGTCCTAACACTCATTTATAGGCCAGACTAGCCTCTAACTCAGACTGCCTCTGCCTCCTGAGACCTGGGATTAAAGATGTGTGCCACCACACCCAGCCTGTCCTTTTTTACTTTTAAGTAGCTGATATTGTACAGTGACTTGCAGGGCTCTAGCACTGTTACACAGTAGAATTCCCCAGAAAGAATGTAAATCCAGTAAGACTCTAATTTCCTTTGTGGTCCTCACAAGTTTTATGTTATTAAAAGATGTCTTGATAGTTGTGGTTATAAACTCTTGGATTCTTGTACTATGGTGATCCCCGGACCCCAACACAAACTTAGAAAACAAACAAAAGCAGGTCTTGACCGTTGAGTGTGAGAGTAACTGAAGCCAATTAGATGCAGTATGTCCAGTAAACCCAGGAGAGGCATTGGCTGGCTAGCTGGCTGTTCAGTGTAGTGTTTTTTTGTTTTTTGGTTTTTTTAATCAACCTTTAAGTAGTTACTCAGGGAGAAGATTGTGTTTATAAATTTGACACTAATGAATGAAAAGGATAATCCAAAAAAAGAAGATAAGCCTGCTAGGTAGGTAATCAGGGTGCTTCCCCTTTTTGGTAATTGTCTCTCAAAAGGCAGGCCTGCTTTCCTGGGTACTTACTGAGTACTGTGTGAGTGGACGAGGGCATAGTCTTCGCATCTACACTGCCCACATTCAAACTTTACCTACGTTTGTGACCTTAGAAGAGCTAAGTACCGTGTGTCATAGAGTTATCAATGCTGTAATGAAACACTGTGTTCAAAAAACAACTGGAGAGGAAAGGCCTTGTTTGGCTTACTAATCCTGAATCGCAGTCTATTGATGGGAACCACAGTAGTAAGTCCAGCAGAGCAGGAACCTGGAGGCAGGAGCTGACGCAGATGCCATAGAGGGGTGCTGCTTACTGGCTCGCTCTCTATGGCTTGCTCAGTCTGCTTCCTTATAGAGCCCAGGATCCCCACCCCAGGGATGGTATCACCCACGGTGGGCTGGGCCTCCCCCATCAATCACTAATAAAGAAAATGCTCTAGAACTGCATCTTATGAAGGCATTTTCTCAATTGAGGTTCCTTCCCCTCTGATGACTGGAGCTTGTGTTAAGTTGCCATAAAACTAGCCAGCATACCATGCCTCCCTTTCTTCGTTCCTAACATTAAGACTGTTGTGCTTTATGAGTGGGAGGGAGGATTGAGCATTGCTACAGTAAAGCAGAAGAGCGCCTGCCGTATAGCCGTACATTGCTCACTCAGCATTAAAGTATTAAAAAGCAAATACACACAGAAAATTATACAGGCTGCTTCCACTGTGATGTCCGAGTCCACTGGCCCCTCCAGTGTAAATGGGCTCTCCCTCTGTGACTCGGAATTACCTAGGACCCTGGATTCCATCCTCAGTACAGAATTACAAAGAGGACTTGGAGTGGGACAGTCCGTCAGGGAGGGTCCCAGACCTGCCCATTTCCAGTTCTGCTCATGACTCGCCTGACCCAGGCCCTCCAGCAAGGTGCTTCATCTTTCTGTCCCTGCCAGCAGACTGGAGAATCAGGTGACTCCCTGTTGGTATCTAGAACAGGGGCAGCCCTGGATCATGATGGAAATGTTGTAGATGTGCCACAGGGGCCACTGGTCACACTAGCTACTCAGTCTTTAAGTAGCTCCTGTGAGGGGAACTCAAGCTTTCCTTTGCTTGCATTCAACTTAAATTTAAACAGCCTGCTGTCACTGTAGCCCTGGGCAATAAGGGCGTGAGATGGGGACTCACTCTAAGCTCTAGATGAGAGTCCATATAGAGGATGGGAGAATTCAGCAGCTGTATGCCTTGTCTGGTAGCTCAACACCATAACCCCACTCTCTCCACAGTGCTGCAGATGGAGCCTCTGTCCGTCACACAAACATTAATGTGTGTGGAGATGTTGTGAGAAGTCCAACAGTGAGGTGGTTAGACTTGAGCTACCAACAGCTCTCTACAGATCACCCTCTCTCTCTATTGCCTGTGAACACAGACTTACATCAGGGCTGTGGATTTCACTGTTGGGCGCAGTCGCTCATCCTGTGGTGGCTCAGTCTGAAGTGCTACAAACAACTGGGCTTTTTATTGGAATTGCAGTGGAGACAGAACAGCTGTTGTTTTTCTCTCCAACACTTAAGACCTGTAACCACTGGTTTCCACAGATTAGAAAGAAGAAAAAAAAAACCCTTAGTATTGTGAATTTACTTTTTAAAAAACTATTACAGCTTGGCTGGAGCGATGGCTCCAGTTAAGAGCACTGGGTGCTCTAGAGGACATGGGTTTGGTTCCCACAAGGTGTATAGCCCCTGCTCAGGGGGAATCTGGCCTCTGCAGGCATCATGTAATGGTTCACATGTATCCATGCAGGCAAAACACTCAGGCAGAAAATAAATCTTTGCTACAAAACAGTTTGCAGTCTCTTTCATCCCTCCGTCCCTGCACTTGGAACGTATGTCCCTCTACTTAATCAGAGACAGCTGGGAGCTGCTCTCCTGACGCAAGACCTGACAGGCTGTTTGGTGGCTGCAAGAGACTAATGACAGGACCATGTGGGCCTGTCAGTGCTTACTGTGCCCCAGGGGGCTCAGGAGTGTATTTAGCCCTGGTTAGGATTGCACTGTCCAGAGGAACTCATCTGGGCTCACGCTGAGGGAGGTTAGCCTGGAAGTCTGCCCTCAGCCCCACCTCTACATCTAAGTGACTGATGGAGAACACCTACCTCAGCAGGGACAGTAATTCACTGACATCCCAACTCTGCCGCTTAGCAGCTTTTGTCCAAGCAAGTTTGTGAGCTCAGCTAGTTCCCGTACTAAGCCGAGGCTTGCCCAGCATTGGTGTGGGAAGTACAACAGAGGACAATTTCCTTGAGTTCAGGGCCATGCCACTTCCTGTTTCTCACTAGGTGTGAACCGGGTGCTAATGAGAAGTCTCCTCTGACCTTGACAGCTAGACAAACCAGCTTCCTCAGGACCTGATTTCTCCACAAATGAGGGATCTAGGTGGACCCCTCCAAGTAGCTACTGGGCCCTGCTGTGAAGTTCAGCTCACTGGAAAGGCACACTCAGCCTATGCCTCTGTGTTTCCCAGCCTCACACTGCAGGGTTCCTTCCTGTCCAGTTTAAGTCGTTCATAACAATCTTAACATGCCTTAGATCTAGGAGGTCAGGTGGGAGATGGAGGATTCCTGCAAAGCCTGGGGTCTCTGCTGATTCCCACTGTCCCGTGGTGAAAATCCCATTGGCCTCTCAAGACCCCCAGAAATACCCTCAGCCAAATTCTCAGACAAGTTCCTGTCCAGAAGTGTCATTCATGCTCACTGCTCATGAGCGTTGTCTTGAACATGGAGTCTTGGATATATGGTGGCTCATGTCACCAGCATCCTCTGGTGTCCTGTGCCCTGCAGCAGCCCCTGGCATGTCCTCGGAGCATGTCCCTTGTGACACTCCTCCGACTCTTGATGCCATCTGCGGAGTGTGCAGCTAGTAACACCCTGCTCTGTGGCCTTGTGAAGAGTCACATGACAGGTCATCAGCGGAGTTTTCACCTTGAGTCAGCTTCCTCAGACAAAGATGGTGTGGGCCATGTGGGCTGGTGGCCCAGGAGGCATTCTGGAAAGGAACATCAGCTGCAGGTCAGCTCTGCCTCTGAGAAGAATGGGGGGGGGGGGGGGGGTGAGGACCCAAGGTTGAAGTGGAAGTTTACTCTTTCCTCCCCTCAGGCTTTCCTGTGGGCACAGCCCTGGGCGGGACCAGATGTAATGGGTGCCTTCTCAGCACAACCAGCAGAGTTAGCCAGCTAACTCTGGCAGAGAGATAAACCATATGACCTTGGCCCCATACCTTCATCGGCTTCACGTAGAGGTTTCAGCTGACAGCTCATGGCCCGGGGCCGCCTGGGAAACTGTGGTCTCCCCACCAAGCACCTGCCTTCCAGAGTGCTCTGGCCTCCAGATATAAATAACCAGAGAGACTGACTTGGAGCAAGTGGTGAGGGCTGTGGCCAAGAAGGGGGAAAGAGGACAGAGAGAAGGCACATGGTAAAAATTCCCCGGGGGCAGTGGCGGGGGCAGGGGTTGGGGTGGGGTAGAAGGGTGGGGAGGCCCCTGGCAGCTGAGAGTGAGGGCAGAGAGGCTGTTCTTCACAGATGAGAAGTACCCTGGCAGGGACTGGCCTACTTGTGATTGGGGCTGTCTACAGCACTCCCTCCCTGTCCCAGGACCCTGCCTACTTCACAGCCTCACGCCTTCCTGGAGAGCTAGTTTCCACTTGTTTCAGTCTCTTCTAAACAAAGTACTATTCCCAATTTGTCCCAATTTGGGAGGAGGGGCGTTCTGCCCCCTAGGTTCCTGATCCAAATCCCTGCACACTTAGACACTGGCTGGCATGGGAGCCACATTAGGCTGTTGACACCCCCTGTGTATAACCCAAACTGCAGAAAAGTACCCTCCTGGACATTTCGTGTGTGTGTGTGTGTGTGTGTGTGTGTGTGTGTGTGCCTTGTGCACGTGCCATGTCATGTCTTTGCTCAACTCTTCCAGCTCAAAAATCAAAGCGGTTCATCCATGTCATTTCTCCATGCTCCTCCATGGCCTTCTTCGCTCTTGTCTGAACTAGTCAGGCTGCCTGGCCCCATGAGGTTGGCCTCACTGGACAAAGTGATATCTAACATTCCCATTTTTCCTGTTGAAAGACCCCCATAGGGAGACCCTCGCTCAAGTCCCAGGAGAACATGCACCCAAGGAAACATGAGAGACCATCTTGATGTAAACACACGAGGTAGTTTTAATATCGGAGCTCCGGGTGGACCCATATCTCTCGCAGGAGACAGAGGGATCGACCCTGAGGATCGGAGGTTAGGGGTTTTTATAGGAAGGAGGTCTAGGGGAACAAAGGAATTAGCATAACCTATACATGATTGGCTAATTCAAATCCAGCTAGAATACAGTGCAGATCAGAGCATAGGGAAATTCCTAAGGGTGGTATTGAGGCAGCAGGGCATCTGGCTGGCCTCCAACCATACTTCATCATTCAGTTGGGTCATCTTGCCCAGACATGTCCCTGCTTGCCTGAGCCCACCCAGACATGTCTTATCTAACTCTTCTTGGCCTGCTAATTCCCAGAATGTTCAACAGCTTGCTTGCTCATTCCCAGTCCTACGTGGGCAAGCTTGTGCTGGATTTTCAGGCTCATAATTCTCCTACCTGTCCAGCACAGGTCCCAAGCTTTAGTTACTCCTTTTCACTGTCAGTAGGAACAGACTCCTCTGGGTCTCCGTGCTGGCTGTTCTGTCCTGAGTGAGCACTACTCCCCTCAGAGACACCGTGTTAAAGACGAGGGCACGGCTCACAAATGTCAAAGAGGCCGGCACAGTCCTAATGTACCGAGGCTTCTGGTGGGTCTGAGGTGGGAAGGCATGCACGCACTTTAAGCCAGATGTGATCGTACACACCTGTACCCAGCACTCCACAGAAGCAGGAGTGTGAAACCAACCTAGATTCCAGAAGGAGGCCTGATTGAAAGTGTAAGATTAAGTTTTCAAACTGTCCTGTGGGAATTTAGCCATTAGTTAAACTCAGTGGGAGACCGGCTCCCAGAACCTAGAAACAATGGGAGACCAGCAGTTCCCAGGACCCAAAAACAAGGGAACCAAGACCACTTGGCCCGAGAACCCAGAAACAAACTGAGCCAAAACAATTGCCAGGTGGCTAGCCCGCCCCTGGACCCTAGCACGAGCCAATCAGAAACCACCCTGTACTTTCCTTTGCCTCAGTCTCCCCTTTTCCCCAGCAACTGTGTGGGTATAGAAACCTGTTTAAATTTTTGCTTGGGGCCAGACTCCTCTACCCCTGTGAGGGATGTGAGTCTCGCCCCAGCTAGCTGGAATAAAAAGCCTCTTGCAGATTGCATCAAGTCCGTGTCTTGGTGGTGTGTGGGGTCGTCGCTCCCGGGATTTGAGTGTGGGGGTCCCTCCGGGAATCTCACAAAAGGAAGGAGCAAAAGAGGTGCAGGGGGTGGGGGTGGGGGCTGGATAAATGGCTCCATCCATAAAGAGTTTGCCACACGAGCAATTAAGAGCCTGAATTCAGATCCCCAGCATCCACAAAAAAAAAAAAAA
>JADRCD010129046.1:1850-24824 GCA_019843815.1 Montemys delectorum | reverse complement strand
GAAGAAGAAGAAGAAGAAGAAGAAGAAGAAGAAGAAGAAGAAGAAGAGGAACAGGAAGAGGAAGAGGAAGAGGAAGAGGAAGAAGAGGAGGAGGAGGAAGAAGAGGAAGAGGAAGAGGAGGAAGAGGAGAAGAAGAGAAGGAGGGGGAGGGGAAGGGGAAGGGGAAGGGAGAGGGAGAGGGAGAGGGAGAGGAAGAAGAAAGTAATAAACTTGGGAGGTGGCCTGGTGTCAAGGATCTAGGGGGAACTGGATGGGAAGAATGAGGCTGGACAAGATCAAAATAATACACATGTATTTAAATTCTCAAAGAATTAATAAAAAAATTAAACCCCAAGTCATTAAAACGGCAACAGAAATAAGATGGATAGGCCAATGAAACTATTCAACAGGTAAAGTTCTTGTTGCCAAGTCAGACTACCTGAGTTTTCTATATCTGGGACTCACAGGTAGGAGAGAACCAATCCTTGAAGTTGTTCTCTGACCTCCACATGAACAAGGCACATGCATGCCCCACCTCTGCAAATAAAAAAAACACCAAGAAATTTGTGAGGGTTAGAGAAATGGATCAGCAGTAAGTGCACAGGTTGCTCTTAATCCAGTTTGATTTTAGCACCCACATGATGGCTCACAGCTGGCTGTAACTCGAGACTTAGGAGATTCGGTACCCCTTTTGGCCTTCACAGGCACTGCACAAACATGGTGCACAAACATACATGAGGCAGAGCACACACATCAAATACAAAGGAAGGAAAAATGTTTAAAAAGTAAGGTAGAGAGCAGCTGAGGAAGACACGTGGCATTGACCTCTGGCCTACAAAGGCACTCGGGCACAAATTAAAACAGGCACATAAGAACAGAGAATGCTCACTGTGTGTTTACCACAAGCCAAGCCCAACTCTCTCTCTCTCTCTCTCTCTCTCTCTCTCTCTCTCTCTCTCTCTCTGTGTGTGTGTGTGTGTGTGTGTGTGTGTGTGTGTGAATTTGACCCAAGCCAAAGGTCTTAGTTTAGGGTTTTATTGCTGTGAAGAGACACCATGACCAAGGCCACAATAGGACAACATTTAATTGGGGCTGCCTTTTAGGTTCAGAGGTTTAGTCTGTTATCATCATGGTGGGAAGCATGGCAGCATGCAGGCAAACTTGGTGCTGGAGAAGGAGCTGAGAGTTCTACATTTTGATCTGTAGGCAGCCAGGAGGAGACTGGCTGACTGGGCATAACTTGAGCATATATAACCTCAAAGCCTGCCCCCAAGTGACACACTTCCTTCAACAAGGCCACACCTCCTAATAGTGCCATTCCCTATGGGCCAAATTCAAACACATGAGTCTATAGGGGCGGTACCTATTTAAACCACCACACCAAGTCATATGATAAGAGAAAATCTCAACTGAAGATCTGTCTCCATCACATTGGCCTGTGGGGGTATTTCCTTAATTGATATGGTAACACTTGGGCAGTGCTTATGGGCAGTGCTATCTCTGGGCAGACAGTCATGAGTTTTGTAAGAAACGAACTAAGCAAGCCATGAGGAACAGGCTAGTAAACAGTGTTTCTCCACGGCTTCTGCTTCAGCTCCTGCCTTGAGTTCTTCTCCTAAATTCTCTTATCTTTATGGACTATGAACTATAAGCTGAAATAAACCCTTTCATCTCCAAATTACTTTTGGTTAGTGTTTATCACAGCAATAGAAAGCTAACTAGGTCACAAATCATGAGATCAGATTTTAACTCTCACAGCCCTAGAGCAAAAATCGTCAATGTCTTCAGTCCTAGAGGACCACCCACTGGTGGCCTTCAGAATTTCACCCTGGAAAACAAGATGAGTACACTACTTCTCAAAGAATAGTCCCCCCAAATTATTTATTTCATTAGATTATAATAATCAATAATGAAAGTAAAGATATGCATGTGTGGTTGGCAAGTGCTCACTGGAACATTACAGAGCAGTTGATATCCTACTCCACCGCTTTGAAGCCCAGTTAGTGACTTATGTCTGCATGCAACGCCCCAGACATAAAATATCTATGGGAGGAATTTTACGGTTTCCATTGTAAAATTACAGTTCTGATTCAAAGCTTAACACAGTTTTTGCTTTTATCAGAGTGACACCAATAAAGTCAGAGTGAATGAGGATAGCCTTCTGACATCAAATTCAATGTTCAGATGTTTTCTCAAGATTCTTTTTATATGCCCTAGGCACCTACAAGTTTCAGGATATTTCTTATCCAATCTGGTCATCTGATCTCCAAAATGAAACAAGCAGGAGGCTCCCTCAGCTGAGGACACAGAGCTGTCACAGAAACCTAGGAATTCATGAAGCCATTGACCATCTAGCATCAGGAGCAACAGCGAAGTGTCAGCTTGGCTTACATTAAAAAGCTGCTCTTGTCAGGCTGACTGTGTCATCTGAACCACGACACAGTTACCCCTGTTTCTGCAGTGAGTAGATGTCAAGACCCCTAGGGATTTCAGTATAGACGATGCCCAAGTCCCTTGACTACTATGATGCAGGGTTTGCACTTACCTGCACGTTATCTCTCATGTGCTTGAAGTTGCTGCTAGAATGCTAAGCATACCTTAGTGTGCAGGGTAGATTGGCGCTGAATTATATTATCAAGAGAGTCTCACATGTGTGAACACATGTGTTAGGACTAGCACAGCTGCTATCCCAGTAACATGCATCTTTAGTCCTAGAACTTGGAGTACAGACGAAGAAGCATCACCCTCAGTTCAAAGCTGGCTTGGATTGTATAGTGAGACTTTGTCTCAAAGACTTTAATATTTCATACGAATATTTTCTTTTTTTTTTTTTTAAAATGTTGAGGTTGGAGAGGTAGTTCAGCGGTCAAGAGCCCTGCTACTTTTGCAGAGGATCTAGGTTGGGTTCCCAGCATCCACAAGGTGTCTCAAAATCATCTGTAACTCCAGTGCCAGCAGGTCTGGTGCCCTCTTCTAACTTCCACAGTCACTCATACACAAAATAAAAATAAATAAGTCTTTTCAAAATGTAATTTTGACTAAATAATACTTTAAAAACATTTAGGTACAGAGAGAGTTGCCAAAATGATAAAAACTTTAAAAAAGCAGCTATGACCAAAAGTTAGAGTCTATGCCTAAGGGCTCGACATGGTGGCACATACTCTGGAGGCAGATCTCTTGAGTTTGAGACTAGTCTAGTTTATGTAGAGAGTTCCAAACTACTCAGAGCTACATAGTAAGATCCTGTCTAATCAAGCAAACACCCAAATCAAAATGTGCTTATGTATAGGAAACTACAGGCTGAGTTTCCTGGCTTTTCTTTCTCCTTTGCATTTCTCAGTGTTGTAACCAGAGAAGCAGAAACCCAGAAACTCCGGTCAGCCCAGATTAAAAGAGATGCCTTTTTACAGCCGAATAACCAGGAAACAGAAATCCTACAAGGCCTTTATTTTATTTTTGATACAAAGCCGCACTTTGTAGCCTTGGCTGTCCTTGAACTCACTATTGTAGACTAGCATGGCCTTGAACTCACAGAGATCTGCCTGCCTCTGCCTCTTAAGTGCTGGAATTAAGATGTGTGCCACCATACCCTGTACTTCTCTAAGGTTTTAAATGAAGACTGGTTCATTCAAATCAAGCTCCACAGGAAAATCAACCCTGGAGTGTCAGCAAAGACTAGAGGAGGGCACAACCTTCATCTTGTGAGGAGCTGTCCAGTGTGTTGGGCGTCTCCACCAGGTGGTGGGTAACCTGCATCCCGCCAGAGCTCTGGTATTTGGGTGGACACGGAAGACAATCAAGTGTGCTCTCCACACTGCCATGTGGGCATCTGGCTGTGGGAAGCCACTATCCCAGTCCATGGGGGTGGAGAGGGAACAGTTCCAGGGTCCCTGGGTCTCATAGAGGCCAGGGACAACAGGTTCTAGTTCCTGGGCATCGCAGGTCATCGCTGGGTACGACAGAAGAGCTGAGAACGAATTGGGGGCCCCTTGGGGGAGAGTCCTTGGTCCGGTCTCTAGGCTGGAGCTGGAAGACTTTCCTGCGGGAGATTAGAAATGGCTCTTTAGAGGAAGGCCTAAGCCATTGTTCCAGCACAGCGAGTCTAGATGAAAGGAGGCAGACCATGGTTTTTATTGTAGAAAGAAGAGAGAGAGAACGTAGAAAACTAGAGACCGGCCACAGCCACATGGAGAGAGGGGAGAAAGGAAGAGGAGAAGGAGGGTGAGAGGTGAGAGTAAGAGCAAAAAGTTAAGAGTAAGAGATTAAGAGAGAGGAGGGGTCAAGTAGCGCCTTTTATAGTGGGCTGTGCTATCTTTCTGTAGAAAGTTCTACAAGGGATGGAATAGTAAAGCTATAGCCCCAATAGATGTCTGACACCACAAGTCCTCCTACTCCATTATCCTGTGGCTAGACAATGCCCCAAGCTCCCAATATTCTGTCTGGATTCCACTCCCACAATCACCTGACCACAGCCAGGTATGGCCCACTCCATAGTTACCTGGGGACAGAAAAGTAGCCCAGCCCACTATACAAGGGTCTGTTTTCCCCTCCTCTCTCTTACTCTCAACTTCTTGCTCTCTCTTACTCTCACCTCTTGCCCTCCTCCTCCTCCTTTCTCCCCTCTCTGCACATGGCCATGGCCAGCCTCTACTTTTCTACTTCCTCTCTCTCTCTCTCTCTCTCTCTCTCTCTCTCTCTCTCTCTCTCTCCTCTCTCTCCTTTCTACAATAAAGCCTAAAAACTATGGACTGCCTCCTTTCATCTAGACTCGCCATGCTGGAGTAATGGATTAGGCCTTCTCCTAAAGAGCTGCATCTAATCTCCCACAGGAAGGCCTTCCAGTGTTTCCAGCCTCCAGACCAGACCAAGGGCTCTCGCTCACGGGAACCACTGGGCGCCCCCCTTTCTCCATGCTCCTTTCTCCCTTTGGCCCTGAGGCTGACTGAGCTGAGCTGCCTCCCGGTGCGTGTGTGTGTGTGTGTGTGTGTGTGTGTGTGTGTGTGCGCGTCCAATTCGTTCTCAGCTCTTCCACAGTATCCAGCAATAGCTGGAGTGCCTGAGACTGAGAACCCATGAGACTGTTCCCTTTTCACCCCAGTGGACAGGGATACCATGGCTTCCCACAGCTGGAGTGCATGACAGTCTCCTATGTCCACTGGGTCAGAGTACCTGAGCTCTGGTGGGATGCTGGTTACCCTCCTCCCCTTTATTCTCCCACCTCCCAGGGCCCGACATTGATTGATAAAATTTATTGTGGTGGGTTACAAATATAATGAAATTTCTGATAATAAAGTCACTACTTATCTCAAAAAATAAAAAATAAATAAAAAATAAAAGACTCTCATCCTAGCTGCCTGGAAGCCAATCTTCTCCTAGCAGCTTTCAGATGAAGATGTAGAACTCTCAGCTCCTCCTGTACCATGCTGGGGGCCATGCCCTGGCTGTTCTTTTTTCTTGGTTCTCTCTTGAAGGTAAGCCTATAGGGTAGAGTGTGGGGGGGGTGGATATTTAGGGTTGCTGCTTGATAATAAAATGTTTACCTATCTTAAGTCTAAGTCACTTTGCTTTAGTAGCTGACCTGCTTGTCTAAGTTCCTCTGAGGCCAGAGCTACAGTGTCTGATGTTTAGCACCTCATAGTAAAACAGGGGGATTAAGTAATGTAGCCTTTGTTCTATCTCTGCAGGAACTGTGACACTTCAACTCCCAGCCTGCTGGGTTGAAGTCAGGAAGAAGAAGAGACACTTTGAAAAGTAAGTTTGATCATTATTTCTAAGTTCTCTCTAAAAAGTTTCCTATGAAAGTTCTCTAAGAAAAGGGGATCAGGGCCTCTCCTCTCTTTGTCCTCAGCACTTATACACCTTTCAGAACACATAGTCACGTGGTAAAAAAAGTTCACCACAAGTTTACACATAAATTTATATCATAAATTGAATTAGAAGTTTACAACAGACGATGTTTTACATGCATTAAGAGTAATTATCTGGCTAAACATTCAGTATTTGTCACTAGCTCAACATGGACACTGAAAGTTAAAAACCAGAAGTTTTGTATAGATAAACCCAGTCAATATTTTATCTTCTTTCTTTACACCTATAGTAAATCTTTGGTTCCCTTTTTTATGACCTTTGGTTAATTGTTTTACAACCTCTTGGAATGTGCTCTAAGTTGTAGATGCTTATTACTATCTCTGAAGCAATTAACTCATGACATTTGAAGACTGGCAGAGTTCTCACTGAAGTTTTCAAATCAGAAAGGACTTAATAGCAGTCCTATTATAAAAGATCTGTCTTAGTCAGGGTTTGTATTCCTGCACAAAACATCATGACCAAGAAGCAAGTTGGGGAGGAAAAGGTTTATTTAGTTTACACTTCCACATTACTGTTCATCACCAAAGGAAGTCAGGATAGGAGCTCACACACGGCAGGAACCTGGAGGCAGAAGCTCATGGAGAGGCCATGGAGGGATGTTGCTTACTGGATTGCTTACCTTGACTTGCTCAGCCTCCTTTCTTATAGAACCCAGGACTATCAGCCCAGGAATGGCATCATCCACAATAGGTACTCCCACCCTTGATCACTAATTGAAAAAAATGCCTTGGGCACAAGCTCTGCAGCCAGTCCCACAACACCTAGAGGAAGCTCCACACCCAGGCGCTCCGACACTCTCAGGATCAGAGGTGAGGAGGACCCAACATCTGTCCCAACACTGGGAGTAACTGGGACCAGCAGGACCGGGCACACAGGAACTCCACCAATACAGTGGCTTGGGTTCCTTCTGGTCTCTCTGGGCTGGTGTCCTGAGCAGACCTTGGGCCCAGGCTCCACAGCCAGTTCCACAACACCCAGAGGAAGCTGCTGCACTCCCAGGTACTCTAACAAGCCCAGGGTCACAGGATCCCAGAATCACAGGATCCCAGAGACAGCTTGACTCTGAGGAGTTCTGACACAAACAGGATCACAGGAAGGACTGACTCCAGTCAGATTTAGCATGGGTAGGTAGCACTAGAGATAACCAGATGGCGGGGGTGGGGGTGGGAAGCATAAGAAAATAAACAACACAAACCAAGGTTATTTGGCATCATCAGAACCAAATTCTCCCACCATAGCAAGTCCTGGACATACCATCACACCAGAAAAGAAAGATTCAGATCTAAAATCACTTCTCATGATGATGATACAGGACTTTAAGAAAGACATAAATAGCACCCTCAAAGAAATACAGGAGAACACAGATAAAGAGCTAGAAGCTCTTAAAGAGGAAACACAGAAATCCCTTAAAGAACTACAGGAAAACACAATCAAACAGGTCAAGGAAATGAGCAAAACCATTCAGAATCTAAAAATGGAAATAGAAACAATAAAGAAATCAAAAAGAGAGACAACCCTGGAGATACAAAACCTAGGAAAGAAATCAGGAGTCATAGATGCAAGCATCACCAACAGAATACAAGAGATAGAAGAAAGAATCTCAGGGGCAGAAGACACCATAGAAAACATTGACACAACAGTCAAAGAAAATGCAAAAAGCAAAAAGATCCTAACCCAAAACATCCAGGAAATCCAGGATGCAATGAGAAGACCAAACCTAAGGATAATGGGTAGAGAAGAGAGTGAAGACTCCCAAGATAATGGGCCAGTAAATATCTTCAACAAAATTAGAGAAGAAAACTTCCCTAACCTAAAAAAAGAGATGTCCATGAACATACAAGAAGCTTATAGAACTCTAAATAGACTGGACCAGAAAAGAAATTCCTCCCATCACATAATAATTAAAACACTAAATGCACTAAACAGAGAAAGAATTTTAAAAGCAGTAAGGGAAAAAAGGCAAGTAACATATAAAGGCAGACCTATCAGAAGCCTACTAGACTTCTCACCAGAGACTATGAAAGCTAGAAGATCCTGGGCAGATGTCATACAGACCCTACAAGAACACAAATGCCAGCCCAGGCTACTATACCCAGCAAAACTCTCAATTACCATAGATAGAGAAAACAAGATATTCCATGACAAAACAAAATTTACACAATATCTTTCCACAAATCCAGCCCTCCAAAGGATAATAGATGGAAAACATCAACATAAGGAGCAAAACTATACCCTAGAAGAAGCAAGAAAGTAATCTTTCAACAAATCCACACAAACCTAATTCCACCTCCTACAACAAAAACAACAGAAATTAACAATTACTTTTTCTTAATATCTTAACGTCAAAATTAATATTACCAACATATCCTAATCTATTGAAATCCAAAAATATGAGGAATTAGAAATTTATTGACTGTCATCCAATGGTCTCTCTAATTTGATAATTGGAGAAATAGGTCTAACATTATACAATCCATATATACTTTCAGCTTGTTTGTATGCGACAGTGTCTTGCTGTGTACAACATAATGGTCTTGAGATGTTGCTTTTCCTGTCTCAGCCTCTCTATTAGTAGTATTGTTTATTTCATGTTTTTACACTATACTATGGTTTTCAGAACAGCTTACATATTTTATTTATTTATTTATTTATTTTTTTCGAGACAGAGTTTCTCTGTGTAGCCTTGGCTGTCCTGGGACTCACTTTGTAGACCAGGCTGGCCTGGAACTCACAAATCCACCTGCCTCTGCCTCCCAAGTGCTGAGATTAAAGGTGTGCGCCACCACTGCCAGGCACAGCTTACATATTTTAAAAGTATTTATATACCCAAAAGAAATGTAAACAATTAAATTGGGAGGGGACTTGTAAGAGAACAACAAAGAGTGAGACTGAATGCTTTGCTTAACATTTGTAACTCTTGTATTAAGTTACCACAGTAAGAGCCAAGATTTTTAAGCTCTACTAAATACAAAACTAACAAACAAACAAAAAGACTTTATATATTTATGTTCATTTAAGAAAATACCAGTAGTGATGTTTTATTTTGAAATATACAGTTAATATGTTTGTAGTCATTTAAAATTTATATTGAGAAAAACGTATGTATTTTCATTATTGCCATAGACAAGCATCTACATAAGACTGTTAAATTGATTGTTGTTTTATATCAAACAACCTTTATAATACTCATTTTTATTGTTATAATAGTTTATAAATTTTAGAGAATATGACAAAAAAGGTATTATAAGTATTGAAGGGGGGCTTCTGGAAGGAGTTGGGGGTACAAAAGGAAAACAAGAATGTGATTTATTTCTATTTACTTAAAATATGTTTTTAAGCCGGGCGTGGTGGCGCACGCCTTTAATCCCAGCACTTGGGAGGCAGAGGCAGGTGGATTTCTGAGTTTGAGGCCAGCCTGGTCTACAGAGTGAGTTCCAGGACAGCCAGGACTAAACAGAGAAACCCTGTCTCTGAGAAAGTGTAGGGTCTCATATGCATCAGCTGGGCAGCCAGGTGTCTTGGCCACACACAGTGGCCACTTGGGGCTATTTCTGGTGACTGCTTTGTGTTCAGGATTGGAGCATCTGCTTTGTTGCAGAGGATGGAACCCAGTGGCCTCCCCTGGTTGCTCTCCTTCTAGGCCAGTGATGTGAGGGCCTGGTACTGTGAGTCTTTTGGAAACAAAGAAGCAGAATGTGGGCTAGGTGGTATTGCTTTGTCGTAGGTGCTTGCCCAGCTTTCCTGAAGGTAGTTCACCTCTAGCATAAACTGGGCATGGTGATAAATACCCATAATTCCAACACCTGGGAGATAGATGGAGGAAGCTCAGGAGTTCAGTGTCATCATTGGCTACATAGAGAATTTGTAGTTGTCCTGGACTACATGAGACTCTGGGAGAAAGAGAACCTCGTGTGAATGTGCTTTATTTTAAATGTTGACAAATACCTTTTTAAAACAATGAACCAGTCCCTCAAATCCCTTTCTCTTAAAAAAAAAATAAAAATAGGGCTGGTGAGATGGCTCAGCAGTTGAGAACACTGACTGCTCTTCTGAAGATCCTGAGTTCAAATCCCAGCAACCACATGGTGGCTCACAACCATCCGTAATAAGATCTGACGCCCTCTCTGGTGCATCTCAAGTCAGCTACAGTGTACTTATGTATAATAATAAATAAATCTTTAAAAAATAATAAACATAAAGAAGAAAGGGAAGAGAAGCAAAGTCCACAGACAGGCTCTGCACACTGGCATCATGTCTCTGTGTGTGTAACTTTAATATGATACAGCTGGGGACATTAAGAAGCTGTTAGGACTGGCCAGATGGGTTACTGGTTAGTGGTATTTACACCAAACCTGATAACCTGAGTTTAAGCCACAGGTCCCAAATGGAGGAAGAAGAGAACTGATTCCCATATGTTGTCCTCTGACCATCATATATGAACTGTGGTAGACACACATGCTTGTGAATACTCATGTGTCCATGCCTGTGTCAGCCATCCCCGTAGATGTTTTATAATTATCTTTTAAAGAAGTGCTTAGAAAGTTCTAATGTGCAGTACTTTGGGGTGATCAGGCCAGGAGTCAACCTGGGGAGCCCTCCATTCCTGAGTGCTGGACAAATGAGCTTATTACATGCATTTTCCTTTTTCCACATAACAATACCCACTAGCCCCTGGTCTTTGGCTTTACACACCTATAATGTTTAAAGATGCAAAGTTCTACTACATGGTCATGGTTCTATTTGTTCTGAGACAAAACCTAGGATGTTCTTGAACTTATATGTAACACAAACTAGCCTTGAGCTCCTGACCTTTTTGCTCCTACTTCCCAAGTGCTGGGATTGTAAGTGTGCAGCACATGCACACTGGGATCCATGGATGCCATAAGACGGCCTTGAATCCCCTGGGACTGGAGTTAGAGACAGTTGTGAACCACTATGTAGGTGCTGGGAATCAACCCTTGGTCGTCTTATGCAGGAGCGGCCAGTGCTCTAAACTGCTGAACTGTCTCTCCAGCCCCATATCAGGAATGTTTTTAACTAGTTCTTCTAGATTAGACTTGAAGTTGTGATTGTGAGCCTGGATTCAGGGATACCTCTCTCTCTCTCTCTCTTGGCTAGCTGTCCTCCTTGGAGTTGGAACACTGGACTTCTCCCAGAAGCTGTCGTTTCAGATTAAGGTCCCTAAGCCTTGTGATATAGGTCTGTCATGGGGAGTTGTCAGTTAGTTTACTGCCAGGCCTCTCTGAGCCATAGGTTAATATATTAATGAAGATGGTGGCTGCTCCCCTCCATTAAATAATGACCATGAGTGACTGGAAGGAAAGCATCCCTGTGTCCCTCAGCAGCATGTGAGATTGATGGGAATGGATTGCCCTGCCAGGAGAGAGCAGAAATATGACAACCTTTTACTCCTCTGTAGTCTTGCTGAGGGTGTTTTCATTTCTGTGTTATTATTTAACAAAACCTTTTTATGATGATTCTGAGCTAAAGACACATTAAATCATATATTTAATTATATTGAAACAGGACCCTGAGACCCTGTCACTAATCTAGCTTAATCTTGACATCTCCTCCTTTAATATTTTATTTCTGTTCAGGTCATATTAGTCAACTGGGCATATGCAGCAGTATTTATTTATCTTACTAGTTTATTTTGGTAAAGTAGTAAATTATGGTTGAATTATAATAATTCTCCAGTTAATATGCATCTCACAATCACATGCAGATGACATTTTGAAATATGACCTAAGTGTGATCTTAGCGTTGACACTGCTTTTTCCTCTTTTCTAGGACAGTCTAAGTGGTTGGAATATCCTAGGTTTTTCCTAAACTACTTTTGTTTACAGTTCCATCTGTCATATTACCTCTGGATGCAAATACAAACAGAGCCACCTAGAGTGTGACGATGTGCCTTCAAACTAGAGGAGCAGGTCAGGTCAGGGACCCATGTGCTCCTTGAAGGGCAGTGGGTCCCGTGCTAGCTGGAGGTGGTATCCTGTGCCTGAAATTACCCATGGGAGGCAAGTGAGGAGTCTCTCTTCCCTCTGGCTTCTTTCCAGTCTACCTCTCTGGTTGCTAAATCTCATCATGTTTTTCTCACTTGCCTTTTGAAAAGAGGAAGGTAAAGTTGAAGCAGTTGCCCCTTGCCTCCTTTGGTCTGTGGTGGGTAGCCCTGAACCTTCCACAGGGATAGTCTGTGAGCCCAACACTATTTTGTTAACAAAACAGAAGTGAAGATTGGAATTTTTACAGCATTAGACATTATTGTTTCTAAGCCATTTCATTTAGTTATTTTCGAGAACCATGGCCACCACACTAATCTGATCTTTAGTATTATCCAATGTCCAGGAGGAGTTATGTTCATTTCAATTCCATTGAATAGAACATTTGTGCTTTCAGAATAAAGCATAGCCCATCTAGTATGGAAAATTAACCTGACTAAACCCCATGAGAACTGTGGTACTTTTGGAACAAATTTCTCAGAAGAATTCTGTTTTGTTTTAACTTTTACTATTTTATGACCCAATGTATAAACAGATACAGTGGTTTTAAATGACATCACCCCAATTTAAGGTTACATATTTATTTGCATGCTTTTAGCAACTAAACTTTCTAATTAATTTTTTACCCCACTCCCCACCAAGACTTCTCTGAGAATAAGTGCATAGCCATTATTGCAATGATGTTCACGTCTAAGAGGCGTGGAGTCAGGGAGGAAATAGCCCAGGGAGTGTGAACACGAACACCTTTACCAAGGTCAGCTGAGGAAGCTCGTCTGTGGGTTGTCAATAATGCACACCTGCGTGCACACACACACTCTACCCTGAAGGCTGAAGGCAGGTCAGGTGTGGAGGTCGCAATCTTTAGTTCTTTTTCTTTTTGTCTTATTTTCAAGACAGGATTTCTCTGTGTAGCCCTGGTTGTCCTGGACCTTGTTCTGTAGACCAGGCTGGCCTTGAACTCTTAGAGATCTGCCTGCCTCTGCCTCCCAATTTCAGGCTGCAGGGGGTGGGGGGATCAACAACACTCTTACCCACTTGTGAACTCTGTGAGCTACAATAATAACCAGCCAAAATATGCTCATAGATGCTCACTAGTGACACAGATATCATGGAGATAACTAACTGCCTTCTGAAATCATGAGTTTCCACCCCACAGGACGAAATGCACGATTGCTGGATCTGGTGAAGAACCTGTGATCAAGGAGTTCACCCGTCCTAGAAGTGAACTTGCTACTATTATTCTGCTAAATAGACATAGTATTAAAGGCCCTCTAAATTTATCTCTCGCTGCCCATGGACTTCTGGAGCTCTCGGACCTGATCAGAGAGGCTTCTTTGTGCATATAGTTGATGGTGGCTGATGCAGAAATTCACAACTGATCAAATTGCAGAGAACAAGAGTCTATAGAGTGCTTAGCTGGAAGTGGGACATCCATATCACATCTCCTCCTCAAGGCTCAGAGATCAGCTTGGAAGAAGGAGCAGCAAGGTTGTAAGAGCCAGAGATCAGGAGGACCTGAGCCAAACAGTGTCTTGTGGGCATGACAGGACAGTTGCACACATGACCCCACAGCAGCAGTGGGTACCTGCACACAACCTACCTCAGGCCTTGCCAGTCAGCACCCAGTGTGGGAGTGGGGAGGAGCTCATGAGTTTCCATCTGTAGCTTAGGAGCTGTGAACAGCTGATGGCTTCTGGAAAAGGAAGAGTCAGTTTTCTTTAAGGATTTGGCCCTAGGAAGGTTGCTCACACTTCAGCAGATGGTGTCTCGGCTATGAGTCCATGGGCACCACAAGTTGGATTTGGTATGTTTTAAAAAAGAGAGAAACCAAAAATAAATAAATAAATAAATAAATAAAAAGAGGATGCTACGTTGGGAGATGTGGAGGGTGAATCTGAGAGAGCTGTGGGTAAATACGATCAAGATACCTGTATGCATGCATGAAGTTCTCAATGATTTGATTGTAGTAATTATATATATATATATTAAATGTTCTTTAGATTTATTTATTTTTATGTATATGAGTGGTTTGCTTGAATGTATGTCTGTGCAACATGTATATGCTTGATACCTACTGAGGTCAGAAGAGAGCATTTGATACCCTGGAGCTTGAGTTAGGGACGGTTGTGAGCTGCCATGTCGGTGTGGGACTTGAACTCAGGTTCTCTGAAAGAACAACAAATGTTCTTAACCACTGAGCCATCTATCCAGACCAAAATTACACACACACACACACACACACATACACACACATACACACACACACACACACACACACACACGCACACACACACACACACACACACAAAGGCCCTGCATTTGGCCCTCAGCATTGCATAAAGAGGTGATGCATGTCTGGAATTGCAGCACCCAAAAGGGAGAGGCAGAAGATCAGGAACCCAAGGCTCTATAGAGAGTTCTTAGCCAGCTTGGGCTACCCCGTCTTAAGCAAATGAAAAAAAAAAAGTCAAACTCTCTCTATAGTTAATCATAAATTACAGAGCAGAAGAGGAAGTTATCCCCTGAATTCATCCAGTGTAACCAATGTGTATCATTTAGCACCAATCCCACCCTCCATTTCCTACGGAATCTTACAAAATTGTTATACAGCCTATATTATAGCTGCACTGTCAGACGACATGGTAAAATACCAGCTTTGTAAGGTAGCACACACACACACACACACACACCTCTTTCCTAGCTTCCTAAACAAATGAAGGCAGGTTTCAGCAGGGGCTCCATGCCACCAAGGTGCTTGGCACAAGGATAGGTTTAGGCTAAGTCTGAGGCTACTGTGGATACCAGAACAAAGTTTTTACACAGAGAAATCAAACACAGAACACCTTTGCCTGAGTGACAGTCAAATGCTTTGAAGATGTGATTGGTAAGCATTGTAGGTAGAGCCAAATCATGATTACGGATGAGTTTTTATATCAGCAGTTCTCAGTGCTCAATAAGCATCTGTCTGGGCTATCAGCTCAGTAAACACACCTACTTCTCTCTTCAGAATACCAAAGCATACCCTGGAAACATTGGAAACTCATAAATTGTGGGATGGGGGCTTCTCACACACTGGCCGGGTATAATTCATGAAGCCCTCCTCTGCCCTGCTCATTATAGGAATGTCAGACGGGATTTATCTGAGAGGGTCGGCGGGGGGGGGGGTGTTATTGATGGAAAATGGATCTTCACACAGAGGAAATCATAAGTACTTCTGAAAAAAATCCTTTTTATTTGAAAGGGTTATAAATCAGTAAATAATCTCGAATTCACAAGCAAACCTTTAATGCAATAAGCTGATAGCAGATACATTACTGAAGAGACAAACACATAATTATCTTAAAATCTACCATGACTGGAAAGGTAATGTATCTCCAAAATAGAATTCATTTTATAATAGTAAAAACATACAATAACATGTTTGCTTTTTTGAATTTTAACCTTTTTTTTAAAGATTTATTTATTTATTTTATATATATGAGTGCACTGTAGCTATCTTCAGACACACCAGATGAGGACATCAGATCCCATTACAGATGGTTATGAGCCACCATGTAGTTGCTGGGAATTGAACTCAGGGCCTCTGGAAGAGCAGTCAGTGCTCTTAACCTCTGAGCAATCTCTCAGGCCTGAACTTTAACTTTTATCCTCATGTATAGGAAGGCAAATATAGCCTGTTTATAAATTAATATCCCAGACTATCCAGGAACTCCTTACATTTTCTAATCAGAAAAAGTAGACTTTGATGACAAGAATAAGGAACATTTGAAGCTCCCTTTTAAAATGTTGACTTGACCAGTCATTGTGGCTTTTATTATAGTATCCTGTAGGGGAGGGGCAGAGGTGGGTAGATCTCTGAGAGTTCAAGTCCAACCTGGTCTACATATCGAGTGCCAGGCTAGGCAGGGCTACATTGTGAGCCTCTGTCTTTAAAAAAAAAATGGGTTCAGTAATCAGCATTCTTAACTTCACAGACATCATTTCTGGGTTATATCATACATTACATTCCCTAACCTGCGATTTCCATGGACTGAAGATGCTGTCTGGTGTGGGGATATGTGCACAGGTGTGATCCTGCTGTGGATTAGAGTGTTTGGTGTGGCCAGCGCGAAGGGATAATATGCATCTGTGCCCTTCTTTGTAGTCACACATCCATCAGTACATTACTACAAGTACACCCAAAACAGTATCTGTATAGATATCTGTATAGATAGTATCTATATCCATAGTTATAACTGTGCCTTTGTTGCTTATATCTACACACAGAGCTATATTTAGGACTGCTCCATATATACATATCAGTATCATTATCCATATATATAAATATCATTAACTCTTTCTCTTCTCTCACACACTTTTTTATTAATTGTTGAGGCTAGTTCTTTTAAAAATCCATTTTATGAGTGTAAGTGTTGTCCATGTGTACGTACATGCATCAAATGCATTCAGTGTCTGAGAAGGCCAGAAGTAGGCAGATCTTGTGGAAATGGAGCCAGAAAGGGTTGTAACAAATGGATACTAGGAACTGAACTCTACACCCTCTGCCATAGCAGCAAGTGCTGTAAACCACTGAGAGAGGTCTCCAGTTCATCCTACACACAGTTTGGTGTTCAGGGTTGTTCTGTGTTAGTTTGGCCTGTCTGCCTACTTCTAGGCTGGAGCCATGAGGTCAGGTGAGAGAGCTCCAGGTTCAGTCTGAGATGTGCGTTCTATAAGTTCTGCTGTTTGTCAGAGGTGCATTCCAGGCATTGGATTTCACTGCACTGTTTTTCAGTTTCCTCATCTGCAAGTAGAGATTACAATCCTTGTTTACTTGCTGGGTTATTGTGAAATTTAACAATATGTGCTGCGGAAATCTGTAAGATACTACATAAGGTTAAATATAACTGACTACAATTTATGCATCTAGTTTGGGAGGTAAGATAAGAGGCTGAATTTTTGTCTTAAAGTTCCTTCTGCAGAGAACCACTGTGATCCGTTATGCTGTATCCACACAGGGAGCGTTGGGGCGTCTGAACACCCCCAGCCAGGAGCAGGGAACTCTGTCCATTGCCCTGGCTTCTTACAGCTGAGCAAGGAAGGGCGCACTGGAGACTCCTCCACCTCAAAGCCATTTAGGAATTATTAAATGTAAAGATAAGTATGATAACATTAGCTTTTGGTTGAAATTATTCTAATATTCTTAATTCACGTTGGCCTCTTGTCTGCAAGCTTGGAACTCTTTCAGGAAAGACAGGTCAGGTCTTCGAGGATCCCCAGTGCTGCGTGTGGTGCTCGCGCCCCCTAGCGGTGCTCCTGGCCTGTAGCGTGTTGCCACTGCCCCTAAGTAGCCACAAAGGTTGCACAAAAAAAGGAGGCTCCCTCTCTAGATCAATTAAGGAATGGGATGACAGTAAGAAACTTCAGCTAGGTCTTGTTCAGGGAGGGAAACCTCATCTTTTGTTACTGCTTAATGTTGCATGTGCGGGCTCACAGGGTCAGGCCAGACACAGGTTACTAAAGCAATTTTCACAAGTGACATACAAAGCACTTGTTTGATTAGCTTTTGCATAGATTTTTTTTTTCTTTTATCTTTGAAGATAGGGTTTTATGTAGTCCAGGTTGGCCTTGAAGTTGATCTTGAAAGGTATCCAAGGCTGGACTAGAATTCCTTTTTTTCCATTGCTACCTTCTGAGTTGCTGGGTTTGTAGGTATCTCTCCTCACATGGTGTGGAATTTTTCAGTGCAGATTATAGAAAGTATTTTTGCTTCATTTCAAGATACAGCAATGTACAAATGAACCACTTATTGTTGATTCCATTAGACATTTTAAATCATGCACATACCACCTTCAAATGTTTTCTTGGAGTCCTTGTAAGAACTTTGTTAAGCACTGCAAAGAAATTACAAGCTGAGGTCCTTGTCTTGCAAGATTTGAAATTGCCTGTGTAAAACAGAACTCTCACCTCAAAAGGAAAGAGAAAGAGTGTTTATTCTAGAGCCAAATATTAGTGGCCAATGGCCTGGGAACACAGAGTCAGGTTGCCCCGAAAGACAAGCTCCACTGAAGAGGTAGGTACATGAGATATTATTAGCTATAGCAATAGGAAGTCACAGTCAAGACATTTATCAAGTAAACTGGTGGAGATTACAGGTAGATGGGTTACAGTAAAGCAGAGGAGATTCTCCCATAGGCTTCAGATGCTATCTGACGGCAATCTTAGCCTTTGGGTTGTTGGAAGGTGGTGCAGTGCACTAAGCATACATTTTTTTTTTTTTAAGGGTTTTGACCATCACCAGGATGTTATGTCAGAAATAGGGGTAGGCAATGAAAGGCTACTAAGGGGACTAGAAATAAGCAAAGATAATTTTGATTGAAAACATTCTTGGCAGTTATGAAGCTCTAATCAATGTATCTTCAACACAGGTGTGTAGCCTTTTTTCTCCTTTGGGAACTTCAGTTTCTAAAACTAGGAGGATTTATTAGCCAGGGTTCTCTAGATGTGTCTGTGTGTGTATGTATGTTTGTGTGTGTCTGTGTGTGTATGTATGTATGTTTGTGTGTATGTGTGTACTTGTATGTGTGTGTATGTGTGTGTTTGTGTGTATGTATGTATATGTGTGTTTGTGTATATGTGTGTCTATGTGTGTGTGTTTGTGTATGTGTGTGTTTTTGTCTGTCTGTATGTATGTGTATGTGTGTGTATGCGTGTATGTATGTGTGTTTATGTGTGTGCATGTGTATTGTGTGTTTTTTCTATGTGTATGTATGTTTGTGTATGTGTGTGTATATGTGTCTGTGTGTGTATGTGGTGTGTGTATATGTGTGTGTGTATATGTGTGTGTGTATATGTGTGTGTATGTGTGT
Organism: Montemys delectorum; assembly: GCA_019843815.1. NCBI lineage: Eukaryota > Metazoa > Chordata > Mammalia > Rodentia > Muridae > Montemys > Montemys delectorum. The sequence continues at coordinate 6,127 of JADRCD010129046.1, read as the reverse complement.
ATATATGTGTGTGTATGTGTGTGTATATGTGTGTGTGTAGTGGCTATTCCTGGTTGTCAACTTGACTATATCTGAAATGAACTACAATCCAGAATTATAAAGCTCACCTGTGGCCCTAATCTGGAGGCTGAGAGATACAAGTTTCCGACCTGAATCTTGGCATGGAGATCTTGAGGTATAATGGCTATGAGTCCCAGAAGATTAAGATAGGAAGATCTACGAGTTCAAGGTTATTTGGGATTAAAGGAGTGGTGGCACACACCTTTAATCTGGGCCACACCTTTTGCTGGAGACCTATATAAGGACATTGGAAGAAGGAAGGCTCTGCTGTGCTTTGCCTGATTGCCTTGTGGGACTGAGCAACTGCTGGATCCTTGGACTTCCATTTACAGCTGCTGCCGACCTTTGTTGGGAGTTGAGTGTTGGGAGTTGGACTACAGACTGTAAGTCATCAATAAATTCCTTTACTACATAAAGACTACCATAAGTTCTGTGACTCTAGAGAACCCTCACTAATACTGGTGTGCATGTGTGTGTATATATGTGTGTGTATGTGTATGTATATGTGTGTCTCTGTGTGTCTGTGTGTATATGTGTATGTGTGTATATGTATGTGTGTGTCTGTATGTATGCACATGTATATGTATGTCTGTGTATGTATATGTGTGTTTTTGTCTGTGTGTATGTGTGTTTGTGTATGTATATGTGTGTCTGTGTGTGTATGTGTGTATGTATATGTGTGTATGTGTGCGTATGTATGTATGTTTGTGTGTATGTGTGTATGTGTGTGTGTATGTGTGTGTATATGTATGTGTGTGTGTATATGTATGTGTATGTGTGTATGTATATGTGTGTTTTTGTGTGTGTGTATGTGTGTTTGTGTATGTATATGTGTGTATGTGTGTGTGTATGTGTGTGTATGTGTGTGTGTATGTGTGTATGTGTGTGTGTATGTGTGTGGGTTTATGTGTGTGTGTGTGTATTAGGACGGCTGTAGTCCATGGCCATCTAGCAAAGGAAGGTCCAAGAATCCAGTAGTTGTTCAGTCCATGATGCTGGATGTGTCAGCTGCTCTTCTGGAATTTAGGAAAAGTAGTCTCTAATGCCAGTGAAGGAATAGACTTGCCAGCAAAAGAGAGTGAAGAGCAGGCAAAACCCAAGCTGCCTTCTTCCATGTCTTTTATGTTGGTTGCATTTAAAAATAACCCTTTTATTAATTAGTTGTGAATTTCATATCATGCACTCAATCCCGCTCATCTTCCTGTCCCTTTGTATCTGCTCTTGCCACCTCCCCCTCAAAATAAAATAATAAATAAAAGACACAAAAAACAAAATAAGCAAAAACAACCCCCCAAAATCAAAAGAAGAAGAACAACAAAGCATCTTGTCGTTGTGAAGCTGTCGTGTTCACACATCTCTTCCTTCCTTCTTCCTTCCTTTCTTTTTTTTTGGGGGGGGGTTCAAGACAGGGTTTCTCTGTGTAGCCCTGGCTGTCCTGGAACTCACTCTGTAGACCAGGCTGGCCTCGAACTCAGAAATCCGCCTGCCTCTGCCTCCCAAGTGCTGGGATTAAAGGCGTGCACCACCACCGTCTGGCCCTGTTCACACATCTTTACTTGCAAATGTTCATTTCAGTGAGTCATTGGTCTGGTTTCAGGCCTCTGGCTTCTGCTACTTCAATAATAGATTCTTAGCAGGACTCCTCGTGGATAGCCTGTTGTTGGCCTTGTGTCACAGAGCTCTTGTAGCTTTGGACCTTCAAGACCAGCCCCTTCACACAGTCCAACATTTCATAGATGGGGTGGATGTTGGGGTGGGCCAACTCAAAGCCCTGAATCTGGACCTGGGTGGTAGCTGAGTTTGTCAGCTTACAGCTTTCCTGCACCCACACCACCAGGGTTAGCTATCCAGTACTGCCTTGGCTAGCTCACCCAATGCTGCAGCCAGCATGGGGCAGAGCCAGCTCTCCTACTCTCATGTCCTCATGGGTAGCTCATCTGCATCCCTGCCTCCAAGGTCAGCTCTACTGTGCTGTCCAGGTGAGGTTCAGGGCTCACTCTCTTGAGTGCTGCAGTTGGTAAAGGACAGGGCCAGCTCTCCCACTCTAATGACCCCTGAGCCAGCTCTCCCACCAACTGTAGATGGTGAAATGCATGACAGGGTGTGTAGGGGTCAAGTGGGAGGAGGACATCTCTTGTGTGCCTACGCTACCTCATGGCAGAGGAGTGATGAGGCCAGCTCTCTGAAGCTTCTGCCTGACCAAGGCCAGCTCTACCATGCTTTCCAGGCATGATGCAGGACCCACTCTCTGGAGTGCTAAAGCCAGCAAGGGGTAGGACCAGCTCTCCCAACTGCCCCAGCCAGTAAGAGTTTGGTTTAGCTATTCACAGCCCTTGGACATTAGCATATTCCCATGAGGCAGCCTAGACCAGGAATGTCCACATGGCCTTTGGTAGTACTATGAGCCATGATATCAACACAAACCATTGCTGGTACATGGCCTTCAGGTGGCTACTCACATCAGGCTACTCCTCTCCACCCTTTCATCTCCAGTTCCACTTCTCTTCATAGTGCTCAAACCATTTGGTCCTATTTCTCTCCCCACTCTCCACCACGAATCCTAGTGGCTCCCACTGGCACTCACTCACATCTCATGGCAGACATTGAACCTATGGGTGTCTTCCTTATAGGTGTGTCTTAGGGTTTCCATGCTGTGAAGAGAAACCATGACCACAGACAGCAACTCTTATAAAGAAAAACAGTTAATGAGGCTGGCTTACAGTTCATTCCATTATCGTCATGGTGGAGAGCAAGGTGCACACATGCAGACCTGGTGTTAGGGAAGCTGAGAGTTCTATATCTCGATCCTCAGACAATAGGAAGAAGACAGAGAGACACTGGGACTTAACTGAGCTTTTGAAACCCCAAAGCTCACCCTAGTGACACACTTCCTCCCACAAGGTCAGACCTCCTAACAGCGCCAGTCCTTATGAGCCTATGGAGCCATTTTCACTCAAACTACCACAGGTTGCCAGCAGAAGGTGTGGCCAGATTAAAAGTGGATCTTCCCACCTCAGAAGATCTGGATTAAAAGTGGGTCTTCTCACTACAAATGATTTAATTAAGAAAAAATTATTTACAGGTAGACCCAGCTTCTTGGGTTTTAGTTTGTTCCTGATGTAGTCAAGTTGACAACCAAGAGTAGCCATCACAGAAAATAAGGCACATACACAGGAATACAAGCAATGTCAACAATCACCTCAGACTATATCATATATCATAATAGACCGCAAAATGAAACACAAGATTCTTATCCACTGCTCTGTTTGGTTTTGTGTGTTCATTTTGATGACTTAAACAGTGTCAGAGAAAACAAACTCCTATAAAATGACCCAGCTCTGTCCAGAATAAATGATTTTTTCTATTTTTCTGGTCATAAAACCTTACCTTTTCCCAGCTCAATTCCAATAATGTCTCATCAGGACTTGGAAACAGGGCTAAGAGAGAGACAAACATCAAGTTGGCTGGAAAGTAAGCAACTGAGAACAAACTGAGAACCCCAGGCCTGGAACAAGGAAAGTTGCAGCAATCTAACCCCCTGACCACTGCCTCCTCTCCTCCCACAGCTCACTACGGGGCTGGAGCTCAGGTCTACAACACCTGGGTAGGCTAGCTCCAGACCTCAGACACTGAGTTCATCCTGTCTCCTCTGCTCCCTTAGGTTAAGGGCCAACTCCAGCTGATTATGGCCCTCCTTATGCCTCTGACTTCATGCTTAATGGAAGCTCCTGGGCTAGGCTCTGGGCTGGCTGCCTCAGGGGAATGACACGTGTGCAGTTCTGGGAAAATTCTCTGAGGTTCCTATAGATATTGCTTTGCTCCACCTGGCCAGGGGCCAGTGAGACTGAAAAAAAAATCTTATGTCCTACTTCCTGCCCTGCCTGTTCTGACCCTTTGACTACTCCATTAGGGAGGAACCCAGGAGCTGCTTCCTTGGGAAGCATTTTCCAGAAGCCACTGGGATGCCTAGCCTCAAACCCAAAAGACCCTCCAAGGTTTGCACAAGTGAGTAAAGAGTAGAAGAAGTATGCTCAGGCATTGTTTAGTGGAATCAAAACCGATAAGAACTGAGAGTAATCTGAGTCTGGTTAAGTAAATGCAGCCACACTAGTTAGCCAGTGGACTACTGATCGAACATGAAGGAAGGAAGGAAGGAGGAGGAGTAGGAGAAGGAGGAGGAGGAGGAGGAGGAGGAGGAGGAGGAGGAGGAGGAGGAG
>JADRCD010129044.1:0-11454 GCA_019843815.1 Montemys delectorum | reverse complement strand
TTTTTTGCTGTCTTGGAGCGCCTCGGCCGCCTCGGGGAGGCTGTGCCGCCCTGCCCGGTGTTGTTTCGGTGTTTGGAGACGCAGGGGCGCGGGGCGGCGGGCGCTGGGCTGCGCGGCCTGGGAGGGCAGACCGCGGCGGCCCCGCCGGCTTCGCGCGGCTTGGCTTGCTTTCTCTGCTCGCTTGCAAACTGCCTTCCCCGCCGCTGCCTCCCTCCCCGCTCAGTTCTCCGGGTGCCCGCGTTGGCGGCCGTCCACCGGCCCCGGCCCCGCACAGCCCCTGCCTTGCACCCGAGCCGGGAGTCAGCGGGGGGAATGCAAGCCAACTCCTCGGCTGGTTGTTTTGTTTTCCCTTTTCTTTTTGGTCATAAAGCCAGATGAAGTATCGTGTCTGCAGTTTCCTTTGAGAGCCGTGATCTTCCCAAGGAGAGACAGGGTTTTGGGGAGGCTTCGCTTGCACGGGGGGCGGGGACGTTGAATACTTTGAAAATTATTCTTTCTTGGTTGGAGTCGAGGCAGTCGGGAACCCGGGTGCGCTCGGTCTGCCCAGCCCGAGGAAGGAGGCTTGAGGGCGGGACAGGGATTTGGGGTGGGGGTGTGGGCAGGAGAGGGGTGCGCGGCTTTTTGCACCTGCGGCGCTTTCAGCGTGCGGGACCCGAGGGGTTCTTGGCCAACCAGCCCAGAGCTCCGGGAGGTGGCGGGATTTCTGGCGGCCGCCGTGTTTGTATTTTGGGTGCTGCGTGACTGTGTTGGCTGTTAGCGGTAGTTCCCTCCCTTTCCTAAATTTAATTTCATTTTTCCCCCTTGGTGAAAGCTGTGTAAAAAAGAAAAAAGAAAAAAAAGGGCAACTATGGCCCTTGGTATAGCGGACGCCACACTTCAGATTCCCAAGGTCCTTATTTTGGGCGAAGGAAGAAAAACAGAGCCCCAGCCTGCGTTCCTGATTTGCAAGATCAGGGAGGGAAGAAGGGGCACTTTGTGATTCTGGCTGGGGGACCCTGGACGGGAGGAGCGGGTGCGATAGGGAGATCTTTGTGAGTGATTTTGCAAAAACAGATTGCGAGGTTGGTTGGATTTGCAACCTGTGGCTCTCCTCGAGGGAGTAGGAACGGGGAAAAGCGGCGGCGGCGGTCTGGGGAGGGAGTGGGTTGGGAGTTGGAACCTAGGAAATGGGCTGCCTGGGGGGCAGCGGGAGCTGGAGGCCACCCCTGCCGGAAACGGTGAACGTTAAATGTCTTGAGAACTGCGGGTTGCGTTGCCTGTATAATACCGCGTTATTGGAACCCTGGCGAGAGATGGAGCTAGTGTTGCAAAAATGAGTTTTAAAAGTCCCCCATGAAAAACAACAGCACCAAACAATATTTATTTTAAGAGTAAAATAAATAATCTCTGTGTTGTGCTCCCTCCCATAGAGATTTAGTTTTTGTGCTAGGGGTAGTGAGAAATGACCTCAAACCCTGGCTCTGGAACTCCAAAGCGATTACAAGGTCCTTGACTGCAGTAGAGACAAGCATCGCACCCCACCCCCTAAGAAGTGATTTTATCTTTGACTTTTTTTTTCTTCAATCATTGTATAGTTCTCAGAGGAAAATATTGCAATGCCAGTGTATATTGCTATCCACAAAAAAAAAAAAAAAAAAGAAAGAAAGAAAGAAAGAAAGAAAAAGAAAGAAAAGAGCAAGAAATGGAAGGGGGAAGGCAAGAGAGGGATCCTCTCAGAAGGACTGTTTAGAAATACAGTTTGTGGCTGTGAGCTATGCCACTGGCTTCCTCTGCAGTTCGCTGGTTTCCCTTTTACTTTGCGAGGTGTGTGTGTGTGTGTGTGTGTGTGTGTGTGTGTGTGTGTAACAAATAACCTTAAAATAGGGGAGGGGGCAGCATGATCCATCTGGAGACAGGTATCTGTTTTGCTCACAATTTACTACCAAAAGCCTTTGGCAGGCACTTGAGCAGGACCTCATAAGCCTGCACACCAAGTTGAAGTTCATCTGGCCCTAGTCCACACGCTATTCCTGGAGGTAGCAAACGGGAGCTCAGAGGAGTTAGGTGAAATCATACTCTTCTTTATATACCGGTTTTAATAAAAGGAGGAAAGATATTTGTCCCCCCGGGGGAAGAGGAAATGGAGAGAAAACACCAGGAGATGGACATTTCTCTTGCTAAAATGACTGCAGTTGAGTCTTGAGGCCAAAATAGAAAGCTGTAGATGGACACCTCCCCACCCCCACCCCCAGTTTATAAATAGAAGTTTCCAGTATCCTATTTGGAAGAGTGTCTTTTCTAATACTTCCAGGCGTTCGGGTGATTTTAAGGGTCTGTGGGCGGTGACCGTAAGGCTAGATGCTGTTCAAGACAACCAAGTGACTTGAGCAGAGACAACCAGGAAACGGGTATTCACTAAGTACTCTCTCCCTCGCCTCAGTTTTGAAGGGTTTACCGGAGTGTTTTCTTGAAAAGACTAATTTATTCTGGCCTTGGTGGTCAGGAATGGCATCCTAAATTTCTAAGTTGTCGTTTGCTGAGCCCCGAGGAAGAGTTCCAGTTATGGGTTGAGTAAATGCCATGACTAGATGTCAAAATCTTTCCTTCCCTCTGTCCCCTGCTGGGGATATCCCCCTCTCTTGTGAAAAAAAAAAAAAAAAAAAAAAAAAAAAAAAAAAAAACCCTTAAGTTTCAGGGGAGGTAGTGCGGCAGCGCCACCCCTTGGTGAGTAAAACTATTGGTAAAAGTCAAATATTTGAAAAATAGTTGTGAAATGAGCGTGATGTGCTTCCTCCCACCCGGAGAGATTAAAAAAAAGAGAGAGAGAGAGAGAGAGAGACGAAACTTTTAAAATCAGTACTTTGCAGTTAATCTCTCAAATAAGATACAAACACGTTGTTTTCCAAATTAGAATGGTGTCTTAAGAGGCGATGTCCTTCCCGTAATTCAAGGGACACACTTTGAGGAGTAGAAATGAGGTGGGATAGAGTTGGCTCTTAGCATCGACTTCTCTGAATTGATGTAGCTACTTTCCCCTCAGACTTGACTTCAGGTACCCGCAGTCGATTGATGGTCTGACTCGGAGCTAAAGAGGAATGGTTTTTTTTACTTTTTTTTTTTTTTTTTTTTTTTTGGTGTGTAAAACCGTAGAACTGAAAGTGTTGTAGTTTCCCCGGGGGCCGTGGTGGCTTGTGTCAGAGTGATGGGGGAGAGGTTTGTGGACCGCAGGGAGCAGCGGTAGGCTGGGCTGCAGCCTTGTGAGAGACTAAGTAGCTTGGCGCGTGCCGGTTTCCTACACTGCGCAACAAGTGGGACCGCAGCAGCGACGCGCGACTCTGCACACTGGCTCTGCTGGTTAGCTTCTTTTCACTCCTCCCAGCCCTCCCTGCTTCCCAGTTAGGGACCAGTCGCACCTCCAAAGACCATATTCTGTTCGGTTCCGCACCCGCTTTGCTCAGTGGGGGAAAGGCTTACCGCTGGTGGATATGGACCATGGGGTTATTCCCGACTTTTGCTTCCCTCCTCCCGCCTGTCCCCTCTCTCTGTCTCTCTCTTTGGCACGAGCCTCTCTTAATACTTTCAGGTGTGATTCTTTTTGAAAGCAAGTGTAGCCAGCTTTGAGGAGAGGACGAAGGGACCAAATAGCCAAATAAGACATTTAAAGCAGCTCCTGAAACCGTACGGGGTTGGGTAGAGGCATGAGCATCGGAAGAACCACATCTGCTCAACTAAATGTTTTCCGACTTCAGCTTTGGAAGCAACTACCCCCCCCCCCCCCCCCACCCTCAAGAGAGACCAAACCGCGCTGGTCAGGGGTGCCGCGTGTAGAAGGCTGTGGTAACAGCGTGATTCTTGAACGGACTGAGTCCGCCACCTAGTGGTAGGTCACGCTCAGGGTTTGCGCCCGGAGCGGTGGTCTTTGGATCCTGATCAGATGCTAGAACTGAGGAGGAAGAGCATTCTCCAGTGAAGACAGCATCCGACTTCCAAAGTTTTGACGAGACAGATGAAAATCATATGCCCACGCCGTCCACCTCCACAATTGCTCAGCCATCAATCTCTATCTCAACTGAGAAACAGTACTTTCTTTAAGGACATTTGTGGCCTCTCCACAGAGAAAGTTGGTACGGAAGGATTGTGCCCAAACTCTGAGGAGCCTTAAGATTTAAACTTCATTGCAATTGTGGAATCAGGCCTAACAGCAAGTTTCTGAATTCCAAAGATTTCATCAAGGGAGTTGATTCCAGTTCATCTGAGAGAAAGGGAGAGCAGTTTAACCTGGGGCCACTGGAGTGTCCAGTGCACATTGGAGACGGTTCCCTCCCAGTCTTAGCTTCAGGTTGTTGACAATAGGCATGGAAAGGTTACAGAGGTGTGAGCGGGTGGGGCATCTCAAAGCTGTGGTGCACGCTTGTTCTGAGAGTTGAGTGGCCAGAAACTTCTTAGTCTAGTTGGGATTGTGCACCGGCTTTCTGTAAGCTTTGAACTCCAGACCAACTCTCTTTCACCCACTTTATCCTTTACTTAGTGGTCTAGGGAGAAATCAGGTGTGTGTGCACGCGCACGCGGGTCTGTAGGGGTTGTGAATAAACAGAGCTTTATTTTTTGAGAACTTGTACCCCATCTCCTCCCTAGTTTTTTTTTTTTTTTTCCTCAACGCTCTTAACTGAGACGTCCCGCTGGCACCGACGCACTGGCGGCCTCTAGTGGCGTCCTCACCGCAGAGACACAGCTGTCCCCCCCCTTCCACCCCCCGCCGGGGTGGAGAGGAATCCAGTTCATCCTCTATCACTGCGGGAGTTGTCCCAGGCCGCCGCGGAGAAATGCGCCTCTGTTCGGGTTGGAAACGAATCCGGGGACGTGTCTGAAGCGCGGTGAAGTTTCACTCATCGCTTTCCAAGGACAGTTAGTGCCTTCCATCTTCATTAACGTGAATAAAGACCTTGGCTGACTTCTGTCTAGATCGAATTTTAAAAGGCATTGTTTGCTTGGGGAGATCATGCCTCTCTTTCCTGCCCCACAGTACCCCGCCCACCCCATTGCCGATCCCAGTCCAGTCAGGATGAGGGAAGAGATCTCTTCTGAAGGACGTGGTTTGCTGGTATTGTCGGCAGGCCTTCTGGAGGCTATCTCGACCCAGGCTCGTGGGGAATGTCCCTTCAGCTCTTGATGATAAAACACACCCCTTTATTTTATTGCATTTCCTCGAAGCTTGCAAGCTAGCAAGAGCTCTGAGGCAGGACATGTAACAGAAATGAAAGTCAGGACACAAAGTCCTCTGGTTAGCTCATTCGGCTGCGGAATCCATCGCACTGTCTACTTCTCTTTTTTATTTTTTATTTTTTGTGTCACCCCCTTCTAGAGGCAAGAGCATCAATATTGTCCTTCCCTACCTCCAGAACAGAAGCAACACTTTGACTCTACTCATTATGGCCAGAACAGGGTGGCTAGACCTGAGCACCCTGTTAGGAAAGAGCGCTCCTGCTGGAGCCCAGAGGCATGTTTCAACGCGTCATCCTTCCCCGCCTCCCAGCCTTCAAACTCTTTGGATAGTGATTTACATTTTAAGAATCCTCTTTAGATTTTTCGGAGAGCTATTGGAGTTATTAGATTACCAATAACCCAACAACCATCCTCGATAGAGAGAAGTGGAAAAGCGTTCTCCAAATCCAGACCCTGGCCAAACTAGGTCAATGGGAAGGGGGGGCGGGGGGGGGGGGGGGGACGAGCAGCCGGCTACGGTTTCAAGCCTTGAAGAAGAGCTCCCTCTAGCGTTAGACAGACGCAAATACACCATTATGGTTGCGCTTCCAGTAAGTGCGAATAGTAACTCCTAGGATATTCATTCCTGTCCCATATAAAATTCCCTTTGCCATCGTTAATTCATACCCAGGGAAAAAGAAAGCACAAAACGGAACCTGATAGACCCTGTCTCTGGGATGAGAGCCTGATCTCGTCTCCCTCACTGAAAGGATGTGCAGTTGTAACGATGGTAGCCGTTACTTTTAGGACTGGACCGAGGTTGTGCAGACCTCCCAAAGGCGCAAGGCTACCGAGAGCGCTTAGAGGATGGCTGCAGGGAGTTCTTTCCTGGGACGGTGAGGCAACCCTGTCGTGTGTCAGTCAGAGCTTGCACTGCGATGGGCGCTGTTACCCAGTCTCCACGGTTTCAGGAAAATCAGACGCTGAATTCCGGAGCCTGTCTGGCTTCAGCCTGGTCGCTCCAGCTCTAAAGAAGGTTGGGCGGAAACCTCCCCTTCCTTGCCAACGTAGGCGGAAGGGGCTTTCAGTTTACTTTTCTTGCAGGTTTAGTCCTCCAACCCACCCCCACCGCCCCGCCTCGCGCCCCAATTCGGCCAGGTTTCTCCAAGGGTGCAGACCCTTAGTCCTGGGACTTAATCTTTTTGCTCTTAATTTCTTATCTACCCATTCCCTTGTAAAGCAGAGAAGGAGGTAGCAAGCCGGAAGGCAAAAAGAAAACCCAAGAAATAACAAACAGCAACAAAACAAAAGCAAACGAACCCTAGCGCACTCGGTTGCCAGAATAGGACAAAATAGAAATCATGAAGCAAGCCTCGGACTGTCTCCAGACTCTTGGGCTCTGCTCTCTGCGGCTTTTTAGCTTGCTGGGGGCAGGAATAGGAACCCAGTAGACTCCCCAGTAGACTCGGGCCTGAACTCGAAACCCGTGTGGACAGCGGAGTTAGGGGGAAAGGGTGCTCTGTCCCCGGCCAGCGCTGCACAGCCAGCGGTCCCGGGCTGGGCTGTCAGGCCGCGGCTTCCTGGAAAGTTACTTCTCGTTGGAGACCGCGTTGGGCAGGAGTGTTCTGTGAAATCCTTAGAGCTGAGATCGACTATGTTCCGGGAATGAGAGGGCTGTGCCATTCCCCTCGTGGCCCCCTGCTTTGAAAGAGTAACAGGAAAAAAAAAAAAAAAAAAAAAAGACACACACAATGCTAGCTACCGAGGTGCAGGGAAACATTTATTTGAATGTAACCAAATTAGCTGTTACAGTCCAACCACTCGGCCCCGGCCGAACCTTCCCCGGCTTCGGCTTCGAAGTGGATGGGCAGCAGTGCCAGCGGATCGCCAGGGGGTGGGCGGTCCCAGGAAGACAGGTACAGCTAGGTGCGGTGAGCGAGTCTGCGCAAGCTTGCCAGGCGGCAGGGCCGGAATTTGTGCGTGTGTGAATGTGTGTGTGAACAGGCAAGTGCGGCTGACACTCCACTCCCCTCCCCAAAAGGAAAGGATGGAGTCTTTCGCTTTGGCTCTAGTGCTCTCTTCCCCTCAACTCTCAGATTCTCCCTCCTTCTGTCTTTCTGTCTCTCTTCCCTCGCACTGGAAGCTCCTTACATTGAAGCTGCCTCATTCAAATCGCACTAGGAAAGGACCCCAGGGAGGGATAGATGTAGAGATGGGTTAGTTTAATTCTTTGTTGGGGATTACTGAGGCTGGACCCAGCTTTAGAGCGGAGACCCAATTCTGGTTCAGCTGTGCTTGCCGGCCTGACTCTCCTTGTGGTTGATTGCACAGAACTTTGTTGGAGAATGGTTTTGAGATCTTGAGGAAGGACTTGTTCTGGGAGCCTCAGTTTATGGTGAATCCTGGCTGTTATAAAGATGCGGTCCAATGATGAGTGGGAGAGGGATGAGTGATTTGTCCAACAAGCAAGCTGAATGCTGGTGGTGCTTTCCTATCAGCAGTGTCTGGAGGGAGGTGGCATTCAGCTCCAACAGTAGCTCCCACCCCAGGGAGTTGTTGAAGCTGCTGAGACCAGTTGGCTGATGGAGAAGTGACTCTTTTGAGAGGGGTGATGCCATAGAACACAGCCTGCCCTTGTGTGTGCTTGTGCTTTGTTGATGAAGACCGGGCTTAAGGTAAAAAGCCCAAGGCCAGCCTGTCAGAGGACATAGAAGGGCTGTCGTTTGTTTGTTTGTTTGTTTGTTTGCCTCGTTCTTCATGTGGAGTGAGTCATTACCACTTGTCCTGGTGAAATGTCGAATCTGGGCTTCCTGTGGTTCCAAAAGTCTGTGACTGGAAATCCACAAGTGAGCTGGTGGTTGGAAGCTCAGCCCAAGTATTCCAGAAGGGCTTGTGGATCTCTTCCACCAGGAAGCAGGAGAAAGTTAGTAAATAAACTTCACGTGTCCTCAGCATTTATTTTCAAAAGAGAGAGTCATTGGACTTGGGTGGCGATCAAGTGAAATCTTTTTTACTCACTCTGAATTAGGATGGGCTCAGGAAGAGCTAGGTTCCTCTTGTCATTGTTTTCTGTCCTCTCTCTTCCCCCATTTCCTACCCCAGACCCACTCACTCGAAAGCATTTATTATTAACCTTGAAGCTGAAGCGACTGAGTGACTGGCACTTAAGAGCACAGAGAAATATCTGAGTGTTTGGTTACAGACTCAAAGAAACCTCACATTTTAGAGTGCTCATTTGGTAAAACTCAGCAGCATGGAATGGGGCAAAGTTTGTGTGGGGGAAGGAGCTTAAAACTAAGATTCGCCCACCTCGGGGTGCTGCCGTCCGTCCTGCCTGTTCTACGGCACGTAGGCTGACTTGGAAAGACGACAGGAATCTGAGCCAGAAGACCTAGGGCCAGGCCATCAACTATCTACGTGGCCCAACATGACCTCACTGGCCTTAGGCCCCTTTACTCGGAAAGCAACTCCAAAGGGCTGTGCTGTTTAAATGGAAGGACAGAGTTCCAATGTATTATGGCTCAGCTTTTGCAGCCCACATGTGATCATAAAGGAAAGTCTTGCACCTTTGCTTCTAATGGTTTTTTGTTTTAGAGAAACCAATTTGGAGAGAGTACATATTTCATTAAATCTCTTGAAGGCTCCCTGGCCAGTTCTCAGATAAACCACACAGTTAAATCTTTCACCAGCCGGGAGAAGCTCAAGCTTGGAAGCTCTGGTCAGCCCTCTGTCTAGTTTTAGACCTGGAAACAGAGGGAGGGGAAACTTTGAAAAAGAGGGCAAAGATACCCAAGGAATGCATAAACATAGTGTCTCAGGTTTTATTCTAGAGTTGGTATTCAGTCTGAAGCGTTCCAGAGAATCAGGAAATACTGCCTGGCTGTTTGTCCCGAACAAGTCATTTGAACCCTGAGTCTCAATTTCATCACCAGAGAAATAAGGATAAAGATATTGGCCCTATCAGCCTTGTGGAATCATTCTAAGACTTGAAAGATAATATTTTTAGCAAGGGTTTGAATAGCATCCAGTGTTTTTAGGTCCCTGAAGAATCATTATCATTAATATTGAAAGAACTAACTTTTTTTTTCTTTCCCATAAACTCAAATGGCCTTTAGATGGATTTTTTTTTATCCTAAGAAAGGAAATATATGTATACAGGTATATGTAATTAATGAATGCAATGATTTCTAGTACTAAGGATAAGGCATTGTTACTAAATGGCTTTGAGTGCCTGTTGTTTCTGTAAGAACTGAGCTGGAATATGTTTGCTAGCTTGTGGGAAAACTGCACCAGCTGGCAGGCTGCAGCTATCAAAGCAAAGCTAGCTACGTGTGTCCTAAAATAAGACTGGAGTGGACAATCTTACACTCATTTAGTCAATCTCTGCTTGCTCTCTTCTTTGCAGTTTTAAAGCAAAATTTTGGACTGTGAAGCAAGGCATTGGGTGAGTAAATCAAATCACATTATATGCTATAAAATTTGTAGGTGATTTTTTTCTCTTGAATTTTACCCATGCGTGTGTTTGTGCATGTGTGTGTTTGTGTGTGTGTGTGTGTGTGTGTGTTTGTGTGTGTGTGTGTGTTTGTGTGTGTGTGAAGTTTGCCATCTTTGACTTGATGAACAAAGGATGATGAATTCTCTACATACAGATCTCAGGTTTCACCCCTCTGTGACCCTTCACTAACTAACTTCATTGTATGTATGGTATTATTCGTTCCCGTATTCATTCTCAGTTCAGGCTAACCTGGTTGCCTGTTCTGCCAGGCTTATGTGAGCGCTAGGTACTCAGACTATTGAACGAAACCACTCACAATCTTAGAGCACGGGATGAATAGTGAAATGACATACTGATTAAAAATAGCTGCACTTTTTTTTTTTAAAAAGAACTTATTATGGAGTAGGCACATATTTCTAATTTTAAAAACCACATAGGTATTGCTGTTCCTATTTTGGAAAATGAAAGCCCAGAAACAGTAACAGCACACTCCAAGTAACAGAGCTGGTGAAAGGCAAAGAAACCTGGGTAACTCTCCAAGAGTGGTTTTCGCCATTGCAACACACTCAGTGCCTCTCAATGCTTGGCAGGGTGTTTAGTATGCAGAAAAGCACTTCACGGGCAGCCCTTCCCTTCCCCTTTCCCCCAAAGAGCTTTCTACACTAGCTTTCATTCTCCCCATTTGACAGCTATGAAAAAGGAATGTCCAGAAATGGGCTATGAATTGTCCACTATATACTTGAGTTGCCATGCGATAGCTTATCAGGCTAAGCCATCTGCTTGGTGCTCCTGGTAAGCAGGGACTAGGTTCTCGAGGAGTAATAGGAGTTTTAACTTCTGTTCAGGCAAACCCAACATGGCCTCACCGGCTGACAGCTGTATCCAGTTCACCCGCCACGCTAGTGATGTTCTTCTCAACCTTAATCGCCTCCGGAGTCGGGACATCTTGACCGACGTTGTCATCGTGGTGAGCCGTGAGCAGTTTAGAGCCCATAAGACAGTGCTCATGGCATGCAGGTGAGTGGCCTCGGTGTGAAGGGGGACGGTCGAAAAGGGGATGCTTGGATTGGCAGCCAGCGAGATGAATATATAGGCCATTCTCTATGCCCGAGATGTTGTTTTCTTAGACTCCAGATCTCAGCAAATGGCCTGGCATTGTCGACTCTCAGAAACAATTGAATGAACATACCTTTGGAAAAGTGTTGCTGTTCTGAAGGAATAGTGAGTGAAGAAATCGTATAACCATCAAAGCGAAGATGCATTTGAGGCCAGCAGGGAGAGTATCTTTTGTTAACCAGGATGAGGATGAAACATACGCGTTTCTAAATAGTTTAACCAAGCTTGAAAGCTTTTGGCCTTTTATGCCATGATTGTACTTTATTTTTAAAAAATTGCTTTTCGATTTTTCAAGATATGGTTTCTCTGTGTGTATAGCCCTGACTGTCCTGGGACTTGACCCATAGACTAGGTTGACCTTGAACTCACAGAAATCCACCTGCCTCTGCCACCCAAGTGCTTGGATTAAAGGTGTTTGCTGCCACTGTCCTATAGCCTTGGATATAATACTTGGCTGGCCTTGAAATTCTGATCCTCTCATCCCAAGTGCTAGGAGTATAAATCACCATGCCTAGATTATTGTACTTAATTTATACTATAATTATATTTCCATGGCTTAAGTATAGAGTGAGTAAGCCAGCTAATTCTTCAAATTTTCCTGAATTTCAAGTTTTCTGTGCCATAGCAAATTAAGTCATTTCTACGGTCTTCCTACTATAGCT
>JADRCD010129043.1:6520-17791 GCA_019843815.1 Montemys delectorum | reverse complement strand
TTGGTGGTTGAGTCCCTAGGAGCTCTGAGAGTACTGGTCAGTTTATATTGTTGTTCCTCCTATGGCGCTGCAAACCCTGTAGCTCCTTGGATTCCTTCCCTAGCCCCTTAATTGGGGACCCTGTGCTCAGTCCAATGGATGGCGGAGACCTCAAGCTGTACTACAGAGCAATTGTGATAAAAATTGCATGGAATTGGTACAGTGACAGGCAGGTAGATCAATGGAATATAATTGAAAACCAAGAAATTAACCCACACACCTATGGTCACTTGATCTTTGACTAAGGAACTAAAATCATCCAGTGGGGGTGGGGGGGAAGGCAGCATTTTCAACAAATGGTGCTGGCTCAACTGGCAGTTAGCATGTAGAAGAATGCAAATTGATCCATTCTTATCTCCTTGTACAAAGCTCAAGTCCAAATAGATCAGGGACCTTCACATAAAACCAGATACATTGAAACTAATAAAAAAGAAAGTGGGGAAGAACTCCGAGTACATAGGCACAGGGTAAATACATACATTTATAAGCATTGCATATAATATTAGATAAATGGTAAATAATATGATTTGCTAAGCATTCATCAAATAATATTGTTCCTTCCTTCTCTCCTTCTCTGTTGGCCTCCCTTGTTCAACACAGTTGGAGTCCATCCCTTTCATTCCATTTTCCACATCATTTCACATGTATTCTATTATTCCTGTCAAAGACCTCCACCCCATTATAACCCTTCTATTCTTTTCTGGATTCTGTGTTAGTCTATAACACATGTGGTTGTTAGATCCAAATATTCTCTTCTTAACAACTATGGAACACATTGAGTAGCATATAATTTTTGTTTAGTTACCAATAAATTTATTACATCTCTCTTGCTTTGTCTATTTCTTACTTTTTTTGAAATAGTTTCTGTAATTTTTATCAAATATAATATATAGATCATAGTAATGTTTTATTAAAAATATTCTCACCAAAGAACTTCTGGAGCCATCACCATCCCTGAACTCAAGCTGTATTGCACAGCAATAGTAATAAAAACTGTATGGTATTCGTCCAGAGACAGGCAAGTAGATCAATGGAATATAATTGAAGACCCAGAAATTAACCCACACACCTATGGTCACTTGATCTTTGACAAAGGAGCTAAAATCATTCAGTGAAAAAAAAAACAGCAATTTCATCAAATCAGGCTTGTTCAACTTGCAGTCAGCATTTAGAAGAATGCAAATCGATCCATACTAATCTCCTTGTACAAAGCTCAAGTCCAAGTGAATCAAGGACCACCACATAATACAAGATACACTGACATTAGAAAAGAAAGTGGGGAAAAGACTCAAGCACATGAGCACAGGGGAAATTTTCCTGACTAGAACACTAATGGCTTATGCTCTAAGATCAACAGTAGCCAAATGGAACCTCATAAAATTAAAAAGCTTCTGTAAGTCAAAAGACACTATCAATAGGACAAAATGGCAACCAGCAAATTGGAAAAAGATATTTACCAACCCTACATCTGATAAAGGGCTAATATCCAATATATACAAAGAACTCAAGAAGTTAGACTCCAGAGAAACAAATAACCCTATTAAAAAATGGGGGAACAAATCTAAACAATGAATTCTCAGCTGAGGAAACTTGAATGGCCAAGAAGCACCTTGAGAAATGTTCAACATCCTTAGTCATCAGGGAAATGCAAATCAAAACAACCCTGAGATTCTACCTTACACCAGTCAGAATGGCTAAAATCAAAAGGTGGCAGCAGATGTTGGTTAGGATGTAGAGAAAAGGGAACACTCGATCAATTGTTGGTGGGATTGCAAGCTAGTACAACCACTCTGAAAATCAGTCTGGTCATTAACTGGAAATATATTACCTGAGGACTCAGCTATACCACTCTTGGGCGTATACCCGAAAGATGCTTCAAGGACACATGCTCCAGTATGTTCATAGCAGCCTTATTTATAGTAGGCAGAAGCTGGAAATAACCCAAATGTCCTTCAAAAGAGGAATGGACACAAATAATGTGGTACACTTACACAATGAAGTACTACTCAGATATTTAAAACAATGAATTAATGAAATTCCTAGGCAATGGATGGAACTGGAAAATATCCTCAGTGAAGTAACACAGTCACAAAAGAACACACATTGTGTGCACTCACTGATAAGTGGATATTAGCCCAAAAGCTTGAAATACTGAAGGTGTAATTCACAGATCAAATGAAGCTCAAGAAGAAGGAAGACCAAAGTATGGGTGCTTCAGTCCTTCTTAGAAGAGAAATAAAATACTCAGGAAGGAAATATGGAGACAAAGTACCGAGCAGAGACTGAAGGAAAGGTTTTCCAGAGACTGCCCCAACTCCTACATATAGTCACCAAACCCAGACACTACTGTGGATGCCAAGAAGTGCTTGTTGACAGGAGCCTGATATAGCTGTCTCCTGAGAGGTTCTGCCAGAGCCTGACAAATACAGAAGTAGTTACTGACATCCAACCACTAGACTGAGCATGTGGTCCCCAATGGAGGAGTTAGAGAAGGGACTGAAGAAGCTTGTGGAGTTGCAACCTCATAGAAAGAACAACAATTATCAACTAACCAGATGTCCTAGAGCTCAGAGATACTAAACTACCAACCAAAGAGTACACATGGAGAGACCCATGACTCTAGCTGCATATGCAGCAGATGATGGCCTTGTTGTGCATCATTGGGAGAAGAGGGACTTGGTTCTGGGAAAGCTTGATGCCTCAATATAGAGGAACGCCAGGGCAGGGAGGCAGGAGTGGGTGAGTTGGTGGGTGACATCCTTATAGAAGCAAGGCTAGGGAAGATGGGAGATGGGTTTTGGGTCTGGGAAAGTGGGAAAGGTGATAACATTTGAAATGTAATAAAAGAAAATATCCAATAAAAAAAGAAAAAGAAAATTGGTTTTTACTGAGGTTTTGAGGTTTATTAATTATTTAAGCTTATTATTAACAATGAAAATTTCATAATCACATAAACTACAAGAATAATTTAGTGAATTTTTTGCCTGAAATGATGATTTAATGAGTATATATGAATTTATCATCAGATATTCCTTGTCTTACATGGAAGCAATTTAAAACTTGTCTAACGTAAGGGTAACTATGATCAAATCAATTAAATGATAAGCTACTGTTATTATAATTAATTTAATCTTATGATTTTCAAGGTGTAGAAATTAACTTTGTGACTCGAATGTTTGTTAAAATTTCAAACAAAGCTAATCATGAATGAAAAATTTCCAATAACAATTTTAATAAACTAAATTATTCATTATTTCAAATATAAATGTTTATATTGGTTAACTTTCTGTATAGAACTACTTCAACACATAATGAATAATGTTCTTAACTAATGTAAGAATGACAACTGAACAATGTCATCCAACATAATCTCTGGATATTATTGCTTAATAAACTTAGTGCCTCTACCATCTATCCGATTACTATGTTCATCACTTGATACTACAAATTTTTCTAATATTTATACTATATTTTATATAAACATGTTCAATAGGACTGGATAAATGGTTCATTTGCTGAGAGCACTGGTTTCTCTTGCAGAGAATTCAGGCTAATCTCCTAGCATTAATGTATCTTCTGTCACCCTCCCGAAACTCCAGTTAACTGAAAGTTCTATTTTGACTTCCACTGTAACAGATATGTATATGGCCCAGTTATCTGTACGCAGACAAAACACCAAGTCCATTTTTTGTTTTGCATTTATTTTCAAAGCATGCTATCTTTCTTGTTGAACAATATTTTCTTAATTAAAAACACTTTTCATCACAATTCATGATTAAAACCCAGCAATTCTCTTCCAATTTACTACCCATATTATATGTGTAGAGTACTAAAAACAAGGCTGCCTCAGAACCAAATAATTAACCCTGTTATCAAAGGGTAAAATTAAAAGCACTCACTGCAAGTTCTTGAAGCCCAATTCTGTGGTTGAAAGATTGATTTTGATCATCACTTCAGGGAACTTGGTGACCTTTCTCTGTGCTATTGTTTTGATGAATCTTAATATTTATACAATAGAATAGAATGAGCAAGGAAGAATAGTCTACGCAGTACAATGTCCTATACATCTGTGTTTTCTGAAAGTTTAAGTGTCTTATGTGCAACAATTTTTTTCAAATAGTCATGTAACTGAAAATGAAGAGGGACACATCCTTGCTTTGGTCCTTGCCATAGCCGATGGTACTGATAGATGTTATTCACCTAAGACTTATTGATTTAGTGCATTTACTTGTTACAAAAATTGTACATAAATGTCAAGTTGCTGGATATGAATTTTCTATGAATCTATGATTCACTTCAGTAGAGTTGGAATCACACGATCTTTGAGTTCTAATAAATAATCAAATAATAGTTATGTCACACTGAGTGCTTTTATTAGTTTTACTGTTGTTGAAATGTGAATTAATGTTCATAGAAACTAAATGTATAAATACCCCCCAAATAGGCATTTTTGTGTTGTTTCCTAATGTTCATTCTATCTAAACCAGCAAAAAAGAATTTATAATTTTCTGTCTTATCAAATCTTAGCCGCTACATCAGATGCTTAAGTACATTGAAAGAGATGACAGCTTTTTATGACTTTTGTCAAAGTGTAATCTAGAGTAATTTATAGATAGAACTGAGCTTTTGCTGTGGAATTTAAGCAAAATGTCAATATTGGGGTTCAAGTCACCACAACTTTATTTTGAAGCCCTGGAACAATAACTTAAATGCAGTGCTGGTAATAGGGGCAGTTCTTTTTCTACTTAGTTATAAATTTCAGCTCTTTCTGAATATAGTTTTTGGAAGAACCTCCAGGAAAATAAATGTGCCAGAAAATACCAAAGGGCACATTTGCCAGCTGAAACTCTGCTAGGCTTATAAAAGGAACATTTCCCTGAGCTATGATAGATAAGCATTCATTGTCAAAATTGCTTTGTTAGGCTTAATTTAAATTCTATTTGATGTTTACCAAGTAAAATTTGCTTCACAGTTTTGATGATTGAACATCAGCAATGTGTACTCTTTTGTTTCATTGTTCATTTGAAAAATGATATTTAAAGTACCCAGAAATATATTACACACTGTTACACTCAAATCCACATTGTTTGCCTTCTTTAGAATCTCTTGGTGAAATAAGAAAGAAAATTGATGTAATCCCATTATTTTCTCATTTACATGAGGAAGCTAAAACAGAATGATCTCAGAGACTAGGAAGAGATTATCTCTTAGATACTAGTAAGAGATGATCTCATAGAGGTAGTAGGAGATGATGCCAGAGAAACTACTAAGAGAAGGGTGTGGGGAAAAGAGATAAAGCAAGATTGTAGACCTAGGAGCTTGGAATTTTTACACAGTTTTGCTTAAATTTTAGTACAAATTATAAAGTTTATGAAATATGTCAAAAGAAGAGGGATAAATACAGGTACTATGGACAAGGAATAATGGAATAAGACGTGTTAAGTGGAGTGGAAGAGCTGGGTAGAGTGGAAAGTATCAAGAGGATGACTAAGTAAATATATTTTTAAAAAGCTATTTGGAAGCCAATTAATGTAAAAACGTGTTAAAATACACACATAGACATATATAAAAAGAGTTCAAATACTATAGCAGGAGAACAACATTTCTCCAAATAGGATTTGCTATCAGAAAATTTTTTAAAAGAATATGGAAAACTTCTGATCGATTATTGCTCAATGGAGTCAGATAGCTTCTATTCTACACATCATAGGACAGTTCCATTGTTATTGGTTCCCTCCAGAATTTGATGGTTATATTGTTTGAAGACACTACACTTTTGGTCACTGAGCATGGAAGAATAAATGAGGTATATGCTTGAAAGCTTCAGCTCTATTATCTAGCATTTACAGTGTTTTGTTGTTGATTCTGCTGTTGCTGTTGTTTGTTGTTATTGTTTGCATTCTGCTTTTAGAGAAATGTAATCAGCAGTCTTAACCAGACATGAACATATTGAGCTACAATAATAATTAATATGATGAAGGAATCTCAATGATATGATATTGGTATGCTTGTTATGGAATAACCAACAATTTTCTAAGTTGGATTTAAGGCAAGGTGGAATTCATGCCCAAACCATTAATTAGGTCAAAACTCTATGGATAATTTCAAGTCATACAAGAAAACTAAATTCTATTATTCTGTTCAATAGATATAGTCAAAATAGACAAAATCCTAAATCCTCACTCTTCATTCTTTATAGGTTGGGTCATCTTTTAAGCCTGATCAGAGATTTTGTTTTTTGTAGTAGTAGTAGTAGTACACAGAAATTAATACAGAAACCCATAGCTGTTCAATATGCAAAGAATAAAAAACTAAGCCCTAGATGTATTTTCTATATTATACATACACACACACACACAAACACACACGTATACACCTACACACACATACACACAAAGAATCAAGGGAAATCAAGAAGACCAGGGCAGAAAGCTGCTAAGACCTAGAGGTGGTGGGTATCTCTGTGTGTGAACATTTTTAGTACGGAATCTAGGCCATTTCAAAGTAGCTACGGCTAAATGTTCAAGTCATGCTCAGACTCAAACCAGCTAACACTGGCATGGAATATGTGAAGGCTTGTTAAGCCCACTCTAGCTAAGAAGATACTGACAATTGATCGTTGTAATGGTATGCTCCTATACTCATGCCCAGACAGAGAGCACTAAGGGGACTTGGTGACTTTAAATCCAAAGCATAGAAAATTAGGAGGAAAGGGTGCTAGGAAATATAGGAGGAACTGGAAAATAGGAAAGGTGAGAGAGTTCATAAAATATAATTTTATACATATATGAAGAGTTAATACATTACAAGCTTTATTAGGAAACCATGGCAGTTCTACATTTGGAAATATATATTAAAGTAAGATTATGGTAAAAATACCAGATATTAAGTTAAACCAATCTATATTATCACTAGGAAAAAAACCTATACATATTTAATAATGTAATATAGTAATGACATGTTAATCTAGTTAGGATATTTTCTAACTAGAAAATATGGCTCTGAATAAAATTATATATATATTTATTTATTTTTCCCTGTTACTCAAAAGTGATGACATTTTTTGTAAAAATATTGGACTTGCTAATATGATTTCACAAGTAATCTTTGTGTAAATGACAAACAAAATATTTAAAACTTTTAACATTCCCCTTAGTTTCTTCCCAAAAGCAATTTATAGCAGCAGGTTGGGTCATTAAGAAAAATGGTCAAAATACAGGTAGGCAATGTGGCCCAGTGAGTCAAATATTAATGTGTCTATTCATCTTAGATCTAAGGTCAGATCAATGGCGTTAAGTACCAATGTTTGCTTTGCCAAGAGCATTATGACCACTGAAAATGTGTGAAGCCCATACTTGGTAGAAACATATTAATTTATAGACATGGCTTAGAAATATGCAATATATTTACTAATAATATACTGAAATTATATTAGTTATTTTTAATAATACAAAACAAATGATTTTAATGAAAAAACAATGCAGCATGCTGTAAAGGATGACATTTTAATAAGGCTTTTCCCTTATTAATAATTCTAATTTTCCCTTGACAAATTACTAAAATTCTCTGATCTGATTTCTCTACCTTCAAAATGATCAAACTTCATGAATATTGAGTTCTTTTTTATTAAATATTTTCTTTATTTACATGTAAATTTCTCCTTTCCCAGTTTCCCCTCCAAAACACAAACAAACAAACAAAAACAACAAGAACAAATCCCTGTTGTCTCCCCCCTCCCCATCGTGTGCACGCACATACAAACACACACACACACACACACACACACACACACACACACACACAAGGAGAGAAAGGGAGAGCTATAAGGGGAGGGCAAAGAGGTGAGAGAGATGTGTTATATAGTTATATTTACTGTGTTTTAAAAAGTTTAGATTTTAAGGTGTCAATAAAGCCTTCTTTTATTTTTTCTTCTTTGTAAAACTCTGTTCTGGAATATTTTTGGGAACACTTGGACATTCAGAGGTCATGTGCTCACAGAGATAATAGCTCTCTGCTTGAGTGGGTACATTGAGAAAATCAAATTTCTAAAATTAGGGTCAGAACTTTAGAAAATCAATGAAGTGCAAGAAACTTTTTCTTACAATTTATTTTCCTTGCATCTTCTTGATTCTTTCATCAATACTTTGCTTATTTTAAATTGTCTTACTAGAATTGTTTTGGCTTGGACATCTCTCTAAAAATATCCATTTAGTTCATTCTCTTACTTAAATAATATACCATTTTCTTTCCTCTATATCCTGTTCAATTTCTTGTTCCTTCCTCTACATAAGAATAAAAAAGAAACAGAAAACCTGAAATAAAACACAAGCACAATGACTCAAAAATATCTAGATCTATATCTTTATCATTAGTTATTTAATTATGCTCTTTCCTAAAAGGTTATACATACTGATTGAGATGAAAGTTGTTCCTCAAACTGGTTTGATACTAAATACATAAATATGTAAGTGATATCCAGAAAAGTAACAGTTTTTAATATATAATTTTAAATGTGGATATTTTGCTTAAGAAGCAAAGTGTATTTTATTGAATTCTATCACAATATATAAAGCAAGGAATCTATCCTTAGAAAACAGTAAACAGTAAAATAGAAATGCAGTATAGAAATGATACAAATAATAAATGAAATGATATTCTGCTATACTCAAAGACTGGTACCTTGTCTAGGCATCATCAGAGAGCCTTTCTCCAAAAGCATATGTGAACAGGTGCAGATGTAGAAAGTCTCAGTTGGACATTATATGGAGAGAGAGAGAGAGAGAGAGAGAGAGAGAGAGAGAGAGAGAGAGAGTCTAAATTAGCAGTCTCCCTAAATGCTGGGGGAATCTTACAGAAGATCAGGAGGAAAGATTGTAGGAGTCAGAAACATTGGAGGACACCAGAAGAACATGGCCCACAGACTCAACTAAGCAGGGCTCACATGGGCTCATAGAGAAGGAAGGAAATAGCAATCAGCACAGGCTCTGCATGGGTCTACATCAGGTCATCTGCTAATATACTAATGCCTATTAGTTTGGTGGTTTTGTGGGAATCCTAATATTGGTAGTAGGTATATCTTTTACTTTTTTCCAGCTCTTTAGGCTCTTTTCCTCCCATTGTATTGACTTGTCCATTCTAAACATGATGGCTTTTGCCTTTTCTTGTTAAATCCTTGTTTTGTTTCTTTTGCTGTCATGTCTTTGAGACCTGCTCCTTTCTGAAGGAAAACAAACAGGAAGTCAATCTGTGGTAGAAAGGAGGAGACAAGGAGCTGGAAGGAGTGGAGGTGGGGAACTGTGGTGGAGGACTATTGTGTGAGTGAAAAATATGTTTTCAATAAAAATTCTGTTACTATTCATTGAAATTAAAATATATTGGAGGAAATAAAATACAATATTGAATTAAAAATTAATAATACATGAGATAAGTGGGAAGGTTAGTCACTGAAGATAATTGAGAATATGGTCAGCCTCCTATTTTGTGAATGTGGTTACTTTTCAAAGCTATCTAGACTATGGAGTTAGATACGCATGAGATTTCCTGTAGCAATTGTCTATGAAAGATAAAAGAGTTGAAAATATGGACAGTTGTGGTGAGCCTTGAGCTTCCTCTGGAAGAAGAAAGGAACAGATGAAAATTACATGAATAGAATCTCAGGTTACAGTACAATTTTAAAGAAACTTACCTCCAGTGAGTGAGAAATCCCATTAAAAAATGCGATGCTTCAGGAGGCCTGAGGTAGGCATGATTCATCTAGCTATTGTGTCCCTTATTCTTCAGGATTAGATAGGACGTCTAGTGATTACAAAGACAAAAACTTATGCACGTTTGAAACAGAAGTGAATTTAGTCAAGTGCTGGGATCAGGGACTTTCCAGAGATGGGAGTTAGACATTTGTGGTTTAATCCAGTTTGATAGGTTGGAATCATGTTTCACTTTACTCATTGTAGATACCTATTTTCCTATTTACAAAACTGGATTCAGAGGAAATGTACATCACGTAGTCTTAGAAGTGAAAACTAAACTCAAAGCTGTCAGCCATGACAATGACCTTGGAGTAGGAAGAAATAAAAAACAGATGCAGATCTTCACAATCAACCATTTGGACTGAGCCTGGGGATCCCAATGGAAGAGCTAGGGAAAGGACTGAAGAAGCTAAAGCGGATTCACATAAGAAGAATAATATCAACTAACTGGACCACCCAGAGCTCCAAGACACTAAATCATCAACCAAAGAGTATATACAGAAGGATCCATGGCTACAGATATATATGTAGCAGAGAATGGCCTAATTTGACATCAATGGGAGGGGAGGCCCTTTGTCCTGTGGAGTCTTGGTGCCCTAATGAAGGAGGATGCTAGAATGATGAGGTGGGAGTGGGCAAGTGTGTAGAGGAGCTCCCTCACAGAGGCAATGGGGAGGGGGAGAGGGCAGATGGTAAGGTGGTTCTGTGGAGGGATAACCTGAAAGGAGGATATCATTTGAAATGTAAACAAATAACATGATTAATAAAAAGAAGGGGGCTGGAGAGATGGTTCAGTTCTTGAGAACATTGACTGCTCTTCCAGAGGTTCTGATATCAATTCCCAGAAACCACATGGTAGCTCAAAAAACTGAGAAATGGCAATCGAATATATGTGTAACAAAATGGAACAATCACAAACTCATAAAAGGAAAATTTTTGATTCATTAGGAGTATTTAACATTAAATTATGCTTTAGGATTACTCATGGATATAATTAAACTGTTTGATGAGGAGATGAAGAAAACTAGAAGTCACATGAATATTTAACTCCTAAAATTCAACTTTCAGACATATATTCCTCAAAAAGACCACACATTCTAAACTTTCAAAACTCTTCCACTGTTTGAGGACCAAATATCCAAAAAGCCAAAACTATAGCTGAGATTTATAATGCAAAATATCATGTAATTTTTCATATGATTAACTGTGAAAACAGAGACAAATGATTTTTGAAAAACATATACATCTTAACTGTGTATGTGTTTTTATATGAACCTGAAAAATGCACTTTCAATGTCTGTGAAGAATTATGTTAGAAGTTTGATGGGGATT
Organism: Montemys delectorum; assembly: GCA_019843815.1. Lineage (NCBI taxonomy): Eukaryota > Metazoa > Chordata > Mammalia > Rodentia > Muridae > Montemys > Montemys delectorum. The sequence goes on along the minus strand of JADRCD010129043.1, from coordinate 6,674 downwards.
GCGTTGAAAATCATTTTATACACACATATATATGTATATGTATATATAGGTATATGTATATATATGTATATATATACATATATATATAACAGAAGTTTCCATACATATGTGTGTGTGTACACACACACACACACACACACACACATATATATAT